>JAGFPH010014965.1:0-15682 GCA_018207615.1 Philaenus spumarius | reverse complement strand
CCCCCCCCCCCCCCCAAAGTGTGTATTAGATTAGGCCGCCCCTCCGCCCTCCTTTAATCGCTGACGTGACAACTTTACCGTCTTCATTGCACGACCGAAAACCTCCAAGTTTCACTCCAACAACGAATTTCCCAACAAACAAGCTTTGCATAGTTTTGCTTGACTTCGGATAAATAAGCTGCTTAACGTGAAGGGTCTCCCCTCTTAGCTTTGAAGTTATCATCAAACAGGTTTTAACTTGCTGAAAACTCGATTCGAAGGACAAAAGCTTTACCCCGTTACGTTTCTTTATACAAATGTATACATATAAAGGATATGCCTGGGTTGAATAAATGACTTTTATAAAACTTTCATAACAAGTTTTATACCTTTAGTCATTATGCCGTAATACAAATATATTTAAATGTTATTATGTACTAGTAAGCCACACAATGAATAGATACTGAACTATTGAAATAAATTTTAATTATATATTAATAAAAAATGCAAATTATTTAGAATTATATATTTAACAATAATTCATAAACTTTATACGGCGTGTTTTTAATCGGAACTACAGGTTGACCTCGAATGATGCTCTAAATAGTTAAACAATGCGCGCTCTGCCCTCTATCTCGAAAATGGGTCCAGATATAAAAAAAATGTATAAACAAAAGTTGTAGAGAATTTAATCCTCTACAATATTTGTAATAAATACAAATAGCGTAAAACCCCTAGGACACGAGATATTTGCAATAAATGTGTAAACAATCGATTTTTTTACCTTTGACCTTGGAATATCTGTAGTCGCGGACACCCCACTCCGTCTATGGTTTGAGTGTATCATAAACGATAAGATGGTGTACAACAACCGGCTCAATCCGTATCGCACTGTAAATTATGTGTTGTGTAGTTTGTGTTTTTAATGTGTTTGTGTTTGTGTGTCTGCATATGACGTCCTGAACAGTGATGAATATATTTTATACTTGATAATGAGACTACGGTCTCGAAACGCGTCGTAAGTAGGACAACTCAAGAAGTCACAAGACGGACTAACAATCAGGTAAAATACTATTGTAATTTCCTGTATTTATTTCATTCAATTAATTGTTTGAGATTTTTCGTAGTGGAACGAAATGTTTTTTTGGGGTTTTTTTATCTAAAATAATAAATATATGAGATTATTCTGCAAATTTTGTTTTTTATGCGACCTTATAGGCCATTTGGTTCCTCCAGAATCGATCAAAACGTAAAATATTATTTAAGTACTCGGTTCGATTACACGTGGGGGATTAGGCCCTGTTTATGCACTAGCGGTCGACCGCAGCGGCGCGCCGCGCTACTTTTATAAGTGCATTGAGTTAAATGGGCACGTTTATGCAACAAGAAGCGGAGCGGCGAGCCGCAGCGGTTCACAGAAACAGAGTGGTGCACTTACAAACCGCAGTTTTTTGCGGTTACAAAATGCATTGGTTTATATGGGAGCGTTTATGCACAGCGGCTCACCGCTCCCGCCATGTCAGTGCTGCCAACCTACCCGGTGTTTGATTACATTATATTACAGACTGGCAGGACTGAAGAACAGTTGGCAGCACTGGCTCCCCCACCACAGTGTTAAAAAAACGAGCGGGTAGCCGCCGCGGTCAACCGCTTGACAAAATTGTCAGCGGTCGATCGCGGCTGCTCGCCGCTGTAGTCGGCCGCTAGTGCATAAACGAGGCCTTATAACGAGGGGGAGCGTCTGATCCTAGATCGGTGGCCGAGTTTGTCCGAGAATAGTCCTTAATTCAAGGACTCAAGGTCGAGTTCAAAGTCCGTGCTAGTGGAACGAAGGAGCGCGCTAGCTGGGCTGGAGGCTGAGGTACAATCGAATTCTACTAATATATTTCATACGCTGAGGCAGCTATTCAGCGCCTCAGTCACTGTACCACGTTCCCAAATGTTGGTTAAACCCCAAAAACCTATAACTTTATTTTGTAAATTCGGCCGGTTCAGCTGCGTGATCGAATGGTTTATGATTAAAAAAATTTCAATCACTAGACAGAAATGAAGCGTGAAATAGTTTCGTGCCTGTCCCTACAGTTCATGTTAACAATTGACGAGGTAACCGACATTAAAGTTGACTTGGCGGCTACACTTCCAACACTTCTATGGCGTGCCTTGAAATAACTAACAGCAACTAGTTAACATCCCCCCCCCCCCCACTTTACAACTTGACGCCTGTCAACAAGTTTTGCGTTAACTAGTTTAATTGAAGCAAAGTGGGTTGAAAACTTGATGAATGCACAATGAGCGTGCGAAACGAAATAAATAGTTTTACAATTTCCAGTTTTTGCGTATCTATTTTAACTCACATTTTGCGATTGTCGTTCGCTAGTTTTCAATTGTTCTTTCTGTATTGTTGTAGACAACTAGCGAGAAATTATGTTTTTAGCCGATACCTCGGTTATCTTTTGAGCTACAGGGAAAATAAAAAATATTTTTTTTTTTTGTAAGTAAAATATTAACTTATTTGTTTCATAAATCTTTTTGTAAAGTTAACGGTTTTAGCGCTGTTTGATATTAAAAATATTTAATGACAGCCATTTAAAAAAAAGTATACAAAAGAACGTCTAGGTTTTTGTATGAGGGTAAAAGGTTACGTAACAAATATTTACACCAAATTTGAGGTCACTATCTTTTCTATTTTCAAAGATAATTTTTTTTGCGTTTAGTAAAAACAAAAATAACAGATAATTTACAAAAAATAAGCATCTCAGGACCTACGTTTATTGAAACTTTTTCTTATTTTCGCCTGGTGAAATTTGGCACAGTACTTTCTAGGCGCTCTGTATAGTTAACGCTATACAAACATAATATTAATGAATTGAAATGTTGGGAAATAGTATATTTCACAACTAGTGGGAAAATTGTGATTTTTCAGGTGCGAGTCGTATTTAAGGGTCTTCTATACCTTGCATAAAACAGCAAAAATATGCACTTCGTATTACCGTGTTTCGGACGCCGTTTTTCAACCTAAAAAAGTTGTGAAACATCTTATATTGTTCTTAAAGGCTTTGTGCTTTTGTATTATATCTCATAATTGAAAGAAATCGTCGGCAACTCTTTTTAATCAACAGTTTCAATGAGTAAAAATCGATTATTTTTAACGCATTTTTTGGGAGTTATAAGCAATAATTTCCATATTTTAAGCTAACACGTAAAAAATATAAAGCCTTCTTTATAACTTAAAGTAGTTTCCCAGATTATTAATTTATAAATAGAATCCGAAACAAGGTATTACGAATGCATGTTTCAACGATTTTGCGACTTGAGTCGGGCCTTTTGCATTGAAATC
Organism: Philaenus spumarius; assembly: GCA_018207615.1. Taxonomy (NCBI): domain Eukaryota; kingdom Metazoa; phylum Arthropoda; class Insecta; order Hemiptera; family Aphrophoridae; genus Philaenus; species Philaenus spumarius. The sequence goes on along the minus strand of JAGFPH010014965.1, from coordinate 12,366 downwards.
ATACTGTACACTCGGGAGTTTTCTTCAAGGTAAAGAAGAGCCTCAAATTGCGAGTCGTGGACGAGAAATTTAAAGAGAACGAGCATCTGAAAAGAAGATTTTCCCACGAGTTTTGAACACTATTTTTCACGATACTACAGCAAAAAATTATTTGATACAACAGTAAAAAATATGATTATTAACATTTATTTTATTTACATTTATTTTTCTTCTTACTGACTCAACAGGGTCTTCTTCCCCCGCTAATTTTTCCAAGCCCTTTCAATTGGCGGTGGTTTCGCTAGATAGTAGACAGGGACAGCGGGAATCTCGTTAATCCTTTCATGCGCGTCTGTTTTAAATATTGTATGGCATTATTTCAATATTGTATTGTTGTAATCAGCTGATTTATCCTCACTAGTTCGGATATGACGAACTTTACCTGGCAGTATAAGCAATAGAGAAGCAACTGATATTCCAGTAGTATCGTGAAAAATAAATTATACCGTTATACAGGATAACTCGCAGCCATTCTACCAAACTTTGCCATGCTATTCAGTCGGTCAAAACTAGCACTTAATATACAATATACCATTTTGTCCTATCTTGCTTGGTTTAGAAGCTGTCTGTATGTGTTTTTTTTAAACAGAATATAATCTAATGAACAGTTTTTAAGATAAATTCGTGAAACTCAGCAACAAAGTTTATCACATTCGTTTATACAAATGTGGAACATTTTATTTCATCCGTTTCAGGATGGCGGCGGTTTAAACCTTTCAATGGTTAATATCTAAAAAAAAACAAGGTTTTACGAAAAAATGTCAAGATACAAAAATGTAATAAAAACGAATTGAGTCATTATCAAACCACCAGCAAGAGGTAGCCTTTGAACAGGAAAATTACACAGTATAGGAACGTCAAATTGTAAAAACCTTTATCTATACTGAGAGGTAAAATTTGTTTGTTTGGTTCCACGTAGGGGGTAATCTCTGGGTCTAATGAACCGATTGAAAAAATAGTTTTACTAATAAAAATCTACACTATCCCTGAGTGACATAGGCTATAATTCATATCGATAAAAAGATTTTTAATTTTAATATTTGTAAATTTGGTTAGAACTAGACTGATGAACCATCACATAATTCTCGAATGTATTTACACTCATTACCATAGCAACCAATCGAACGAAATAACAGATAAAACAGCTGTTTGCTCTAATATTTCCATTTACAGCTGATTTAAAACAGTAAAGTAATTATTTTTATTATAACTTTGAGGTTAGGTTTTTATTAAAGTGTAGCCCTTAGCCTTTCTGGTTCTTTTAACCTTTATTATAACTGCTGCTATAAAATATACGAAATAATTTCATTTGAACATTTAACAATATTACCATCTTAGCTTTGGGGTTATTATAAATCCTACACCTATAATTTAAATTATAGAAAATAGTCAGTCTTTTAATATTTCATTTACTACAGAAAGGTGGGCCTTCCGGGCGAATAACGAAGTAAATCGCGATTTTTCAAGGCTTTTATAAAGAAGAAAAAACATGATTCATTATATTAACACTTTCTGTTTGGAATGTTTAAACGTAATTATTTAACTATTAACGAACCAACAGTTCAAATTTAGTAAAGAGTTTTCTGTATAATATAAGTATATGCTTTAAAAAGAATTATAGTGTTTTGAAAAACTAGGCAATAGAAGTCAGATCAGTTTACTTAAATAACAAACCCAGCTTTCATACATCACCAACTTCTGAGAACGGTAAGCAATTTAAGATCCTTTATTTAAAGCTTACCTCGCAGCTCTGTAGATTGCATCGCATAGATGAAACATGTCCATCTGTGAGAACTAAGAAATTTCCGTGCAGAACTTTCTGCACACAGAGACAGTTTTTTTATATATATAAAGTGAAGTTTTGAAAAGCTTGTACCGTATCGCTGAGATTCTCTTTTAAGGAATTATAGGTTAAATAGAGATTATTACTTTGACGTTAGGGGAATTGTTACTGTACGATTAAAATATATATTGTTTGTGATTTCAATGGTAAAGAAGTCGAAATTTAAAAAAAACAAATGTTCGTGGTTTAAAAAAAAATATATATATACATAAATTTCTTATTAAAATTATGCAAAACATCCCAAGCCGGAGACCAGGTAACTAGTCATATCCCGTCGGCTTGGAATCAAGCCAACCACGGTTTGCTTTACTTCCGCCCTTCTACCCTCAAAGCACAGATATTAGAAATTACCTGGTCTAGCCGAGATTTGAACCCGGTATATATCTTCTGATCAGGAATATATAACGTCAAAGATTTATAAATATGCTTCACAAATTTGTTTAGAAGACTCAAATCACAAGTGGAAATATTCGCAAGTTAGTCTTATTCGCTATAGTGGAATAATTTTGGAAAGTTAAACAGAAACATTATCGATTGGTTTTGAAGGAAAAGCTATTTATGATTTTCATAGTCTGGAGATTTGTTTCGTCCAGAAGGAGTTCAGTAGCAAAATAGCTTCGTGCAGATCCAGTGATAAGGACGGCATAGCGTGCATCGTTAAGACTGAACACGCGGGTTTCACTATTTATTGCAATTAAATGGACCACAAAACTGTCGAGGCAAGGTTCAGATTGTAATCTCTGCAATGTAAAAATACTATAAATTGACGTAATAACTTCCACCAAGATGACTAGCACTGCTGAGTTAAAAAGTATACGATTGTAGATTAGTTTATTTATACGACCATCAGACTGTACGAGGTAAGCAATACGTTCATTATTCTCTTTATTATATAAAACATTCAGTCATTCAATCAAAAACTGGACCTACTGCGCATGCGTCGAAATACAGGTCACCGTTACCAACCCCCACCACCGCACCACCGAGCCAAGTGTCCTTGAATTTCCGTGAAAATGTCAGAGTATACACTAATCTATTTGCATTCGCTTCGCCGCGAGTCACCACGCCGGTTGGTGAGCGAAGCGAGCAGGGAACGGAGCCTTCTAGTTTTGTGTACTTAAATAGTGTAGTAAAATATAGATAACATTCAACGCTGAAGACCAGGTTAATAGTCATATCCCGTTAGCGAGCACACCACCGTTTCCTTTACTTCCGCCTCCAAATATCTCACTAAAAGTACGGTAATTAAGTATCGGTACGCTAATGGATCATGACTCGTTTAGTGATTGTGTACAAAGTTGTGAAAACCAGTTACATTAAAAAACATTCTGAATAAGGCTTCACAAATGTAAAATTATTTTTATGACAATCAAATAAAATCAATAACAACAAAACCGGTAATTTGTTTGACATACTAAACATTATTTCCTCAGTGTGTAAAACGTGCAGCTCCTGCAAATGTACTGTTTTTTAGAAATTGTATAAAACTGTCATTGCTGGTACCCACAACAGGCATTTCCTTTGGGGTAACTAATTTATAGGCGTTTCCTTTGGGGTAACTACTTTTGTTTGTATTTCACATTTATTGTGTAAATTTTAAACCACTTTAAATTTTGCTAGTTTTGAAATATGACAAAATAAATACACTCAAAAATTCAAACGTACAGAACGAGTACAATTTGTTGTCCTACAACAATTACATAATTTTGAAAATTATAACTTTCAACTCGTTTATTTTACTTTTCTATAATTATTTTACAACTCGGACACGGTCGTATCGTTAATAAATAAACTTCAATATCAAATCAATTTTAATATATAATAATCAATATCAATATCAAAATTCCTAAGCGCAAGTTATCACAATTAAAAATCATATATTTTAAAAAAATTTCTGACTATCAATAAATACTCGTTTAACTGCAAACTGTAAGACTCTGGCCAGTTGTCAGTCTCACTCCAACTTGTCAACTAGACGCTTGCCATCAATTGCGTGTGCTTAGTGTTTCAATTGTGTTTTGTCTGTGGTTGGTGTGTTTGACTTCTCAGTTTTAGCTCTGAGATGTATCACGTAGATATTTAAGGTTAGTAATAATTTGTAGTTTTACTCTGTTCACCCTTACATAGGCCTAGTTGCCTGGGTTTACGTACCGTTAGTTTTAGTCACTTGAGAACGGGAATTGATTTGTATTCCCGAAACGTCGTGTTTGATTATTCAACACACAAATGATGGCAAATGTCCGAACAAGTAATTATAATAAAACTGTAAGACTTGCAAGTAAGCCGTTGTTCTTTGTTGTAGATTACAAACAATTATTTTGTTCCTTACTTTTAATCTTTGACTGTGTAGCGCTTTAAAAGGCACTTTTCTACGGATTACATACTGAAGTACGTGGTGTACTCAGTTGGTACCATGGGAACAATGTTGTCCTAGGTTGCTACCATGAGAACTTTACAGACATTGGTTGAAGGTATTCGGGGTTTGTTTGCTACTCCCCCAACTTTATTAATATAACTATTATAAATGAAAGTAAGACAAACAATAAAATTGCCTGATATAATACAGTTTATTGTTGAAATTGTTTTAAATTCAACTGTAAGCAGTTTTGTTTAGTCAACTAAAAACAAATCCATTATTACTTATACGTAATCAATCAATTTCGACGAACCAATAAATGTCGGGAACAAGATTATAGCGGCCAACCCTTCCCCATTGCCTCCCCATTACACGACTGTTTTGACAGGAAATTGGCATGTTTGGGGAAATCATTCCATAATTAATCATCATTTGGCATTCATTAACCTCGGATTTAATCTTTCCGCAATTATTGACGCACCATTTGACGTTGCAAAGTTTAGACAGTTTTTGTTTCTCTTTGTTTGGTTAAGCCCTTTTGGCAAACACGCTGTCACGAAACGGACAGTTCTAAAATGGGTCCCGATGATTTAATTTGAATCTGACACGAGACGAATAAAGAGTACTGGCGAATATGTTTTCTTTGGCTAATGGTGAAGTCCAACTACTTTGCGTTAATCGAAATAAATATTTCAATACAGAAACAGAAACTCGATCAATAACGTCACAGTGGTGAAGCTTTTGGAGTCCTTTCAGACAATGCGACACCATATTAAAAAGAAAGCATTAGTTTTCGAATCCCGTTCTTCTTTTTTAATATAAAGACGAAAAATCATTTTCACTTCTAGTTTCATTGTAGAAAATTAGTGTTTGGCTATGCTTACTTATATTAAAAGTTGCCTTTTACAGTGCCCATTCCATATCTTACTTAATTCTAGCAATATGATCGCGTGTTTGTTTAGGTTATATTTAACCGCCTGTAGGGCGCTAAACGGAAGTTACCTCCGGGTAGCTAGATTTTTTACAAAAACATTACTTTTATTAGGCTGCCAGTCTTGGTATTACTTCCCCCGAGCCTATTTCCAAGAAAAGATAGCAAACTCTGCCACCACCTAAGAATTGTTATTTGCATAAAGTGGAGTGGTCTTCATAAAGACTGGAAGTAGACTCCGTGAAATAGCTATCGTGTTACCGTGATTCCGAAGTTAAGTTCTGTGAGCGCCCTATCGTGTTACCGTGATTCCGTAGTTAAGTTCAGTGAGCACCCTATCGTGTTACCGTGATTCCGTAGTTAAGTTCAGTGAACACCCTATCGTGTTACCGTGATTCCGTAGTTAAGTTCTGTGAGCACCCTATCGTGTTACCGTGATTCCAGAGTTAAGTTCAGTGAGCACCCTATCGTGTTACCGTGATTCCGTAGTTAAGTTCAGTGAGCACCCTATCGTGTTACCGTGATTCCGTAGTTAAGTTCTGTGAGCACCCTATCGTGTTACCGTGATTCCGTAGTTAAGTTCTGTGAGCACCCTATCGTGTTACCGTGATTCCAGAGTTAAGTTCAGTGAGCACCCTATCGTGTTACCGTGATTCCAGAGTTAAGTTCAGTGAGCACCCTATCGTGTTACAGTGATTCCGTGGTTAAGTTCTGTGAGCACCCTATCGTGTTACCATGATTCCGCTGTTCAGTTCTGCGAGCGCCCTATCGTTTTACCGTGATTCCGGAGTTAAGTTCTGTGAGCACCCTATCGTGTTACCGCGATTAAGGTGTTAAGTTCCGTAAGAGCCCTATCGTGTTACCGTGATTCCGAATTTAAGTTCTGTGAGCGCCCTATCGTGTTATTGTAATTCCAGAGTTAAGTTCTGTGAGAACCATATCGTGTTACCGCGATTAAGGTGTTAAGTTCCGTAAGAGCCCTATCGTGTTACCGTGATTCCGTAGTTAAGTTCTGTGAGCGCCCTATCGTGTTTCCGGAGTTAAGTTCCGTGAACTTTCTATTGTGTTACAGAGATTCAGGAGTTTAGTTTCTTGTGAGCACAGATATTAAATTGTAGACTAAATATATTTGAATTTGTATTAATTTATTTTGTGCGTATATATTTTGTATTTTATTTGTGTATAAATATACATATTCTTTTCGTGTTATTTCTTGATATAACTTCTTTTTTATATACCTTAAGTACGCGATCGTATTTCAAAATCAATGCGCCCGATAGAAAGTTAAATGAAATACCAAATACTTGGTTTGACTATACCAAATTTGATGTTAATAGTTGGAATAAATATTTTTGAAGTAAGTTGAAAACATATTTTTTACGATATAACCGGCTGTGATACATAATCGATCAGAAGAACTTTTATGAAAACCGTGCTAATCACAGACTTTGATTTATTTTAGTTTTTGTAACTTTTATACACTATTATATATCTGTTAAAAACTTTGAACATTTTTGGATGACAAACGTCAGTATTAGGAGAGGACATTTTATCGTGCATTTTTGATGATTTCTCACTAACCAAAGTAAGAGGTAAAAGTGGTACTGTTTGAAAAAAACGCATTAAACAATCACCCACTCGACTAAGCCCCTCGATGACCCTTTGATAACTAAATACAAAAATATCTTGTGGAAGTTTCTTTCTAGACGTGGGCAATCATGTTATTTTCCTCTTACAACAAATAATTTCATTCCTATGACTTGAAAAATTGTCAAAATAATTATTGACGGCGACACACAGATAGGCGGACGTACGTGGATTAAAATCGCTGATAAGATACAGACACCGTTATTTTCTTTGTAATTTTTATACACCAAAATATCGATCAAAAAAGGAAACGTCAGTGTTTGGAAACGGGGGCCATTCAAACCTCAAAAGGTTACGATGAAAGGTTAACCACAATTAATCTACATACGGGAAAGTGTGCATTTCTGTATGTTTATTCCCTTTCAATTAAAAAACACAACTAATTTTCTTGCTATTTTCCTACACTTAGATATATCATCTGGAGATGGTTTAGGCAAAGTTTGATATAAATCGGTTCAATACCTTTTGAGGTAAAGTAAGATATAATTACGTTATTCACAAAAAGTAGAATGTTCTACATATCTTGCCATTTCATTCGATATTTTCAATGACAGCCTATTTATATTCATAAATTTAAATAAAATAGCTTCAATACTTCCCGAGTTATAACGTGAGCTACAACCGGTAGTATTTGGATCAGTTTAAATTCGTAGTTAAGCTTGGGTATTTTGCTGGTAATAAAATTAAAACACATATTTAAGTAGTATACTAAAATAAAATTTCACGGTAACTTTATAATTTGCTTGGATTGACTATGACATACATACGCACGGGAGAGAATTCTTCCCAACAGGGTTCTATTAGATACAAAACCTTAATGATTTAATATTTCTAATTTTAATTTTGAGATTAAAAATCTATAAAGCTGTTTCAGAACATTAGGCCTATTCTTAGAACGTCTCACGAATCTGCCCTTCAAAGTTTTAGCGTCTCGATTATTATTCATTTTGCAAAATATCATTCAAATCCCACCCTATATATTCAACCATCCGAAGCATAGTACTAACTTTTTTACAAATTATGCCAGAGCACTTTCAAAAGTGCCCAAGGGCTACGCAATTTCCAAACGCCTTCGAGCTGAACATCACAACTTGGTTATTCAGAGCGTTCAAACTAACCCTCAACTTCGCTACAATTACAATAATCCCCCCCTCCCACCAACCCCGAAGAAATTAAACAACTGGGACGATTACAGTAACTGTCTTGGCGCGTCAGTATTTTTAATTATTGTTTTAAAGTTAAGATAAGTATTTTTTTACAAAAAATTAAGAAAGAATTGAATATTTTGCAAATGGTTTTACAAATTTCGAAATTACTTCGAAATGTAGGTAAGGCTTGCCGGAAAAAATGTAGACGATAAACAGGTATAATTTGATTCAGGTACTGTTTCAGACTAACGAAATTAAAACTGTGTTTACATAAGCGTTGTAACACACGGTTGCAATAAGGATTAGTAAGTGGGTTTTTAAATTACGTTTTTCGTCGTTTTCCTGAAAGTTTACCCAATATTATATTCACACTTTATATTCCCAATGTCTATCCAGCTAAACAATTAAAATCATATTTAAAATCTTATTTTTTTATTTTTTTTAATTGTAATTATCTTTCCGCTTTGAACTTCCACAGCAAGTTTGTTAGGTCACACAAAAATGCAGTAAATCGTACAAAGGTTAGAGTGATCAGGGTAGCAGTAGCATGGAAAGATCCAGATCCTGGGTTCAAATCTTGAAACATGCTTTTCATTTGTAATTTAGTTAAACTAACCGTTACCTGTGAAGAAAAATTATAACAATTTAAAAAATATAATTAAATAATTCTACCACGCAGCTGAACCGGTGACGTGAGTTGAGCAAATTTCCAAAATTAATTTTATAGGCCTATGTTTTAGGGTTTCAACCAACAATTTGGGAAATAGGTCTATTCACGACGGTGCTGAATAGATGCAAAATGCTTCGCACGTCATTCCGCATATTGGGAGTATCTTCAACACATAAAGCATTGCGTGCTTCGCACGCCAACCCGCATATTGGAGATATCTTCAATATACAAAGCATTGCGTGCTTCGCACGCCAACCCCCATATTGCAAGTATCTTCGATACACAAAGCATAAGATTTATCGTTAAGTACGGTGCTTTATTTCCTCGCCTAGTTCTTGTGTTGGTACCACATGGGTCAAAATAAAGCACACAATTTCTATAAACCTGTCCTATAAACGCTTTTTTACCAGTTATAATAAAGAGACGCCATTTCGAATCGAGTAATGTATATCGGTTGGTAATGTTTTTCAAATTGGATATATGTAACACTACGTAGGATACCATAGTCAACTGTGCATTACTCAACCCCACGGTAAGATCTACCAGTTGGCTTTGAACCGGGCACTTTTATGGTATTTTACGTTTCGATCGATTTTGGGGGAACTAAGCGAGCTATAAGGTCACGTAAAAACAAAATGTTCAGAATAACATCCTACATTTATATTTGTAGAAAAAACTCTAAAAACATTTATTCTCGTAGGAAAATCTCAAAAAATAGTTACTTCCGGTCAAAAAACGTGTTTCCGGTTGTTGGGGATTTTTGCTAACGAAATCGTCCGAGCGACGTAGACAACCAACATGTGTACCAAATTTGGACCGAATCGGACTTAAAATGCGGCCGCTAGAGTGCGAACACTTATGTACATATGATTTTTAATGACACTCCAAAACGTGTTCCGAGGACCATGATCGATGCTCATTTACTACTCCCGACCTTGGATCTTACCATAAGGGCCACTGCAATAGCTCATTTTGCCTATGGAAATTCGCTAATAAATGACTGTAGGCTGCAAAAATAATTCAGGTTCAGACTGTGTCACTTCACAAAAAAATGCAGTAAACCGTTGAAGTGGACATAACGTTGAACAATATTTGGTGTGATCAGTGTAAGCTCAGTCGGACGGGAAACTCTAAACGTCCTGGATCCGCATCTTTGTCTTGGTAAACGTTTTCAATTGTAATTTACTTAAAATCATAACCTGAAAAATCTTTAAATTGGCCGTCAACACCAATTACTTATTGCGTTTTTCGCTTATCAAGCCCTTTCCATTTGATACCCATATCATAGGGGTTGCTGTGGAAAGGCTTAATAGCCGTTTTGTAACGGCCGCCATGTTGGATCAAAAATGGCGGCATTTAAGTAGTCGTGCATTGTCACGAGAACTAACCTTGTGTGCCAAATTTCAGCCCGTTTTGCTTCGGTAGAAGTGGGTGAAATATTGATTGCGAAATTCCAGGACATACATACACGTGAAATTAAATAAAAGCTTTTAATAAAAAGAGGGTAAGGCAGTATTAGCAATAATAAAAAACATAATTTTCGTCACTTTTTCACAAAAGTTTGGACCTCTACAAAGCATGTAAACTCATCTAACTACTAAAAACATTTTAAAACTCCAAACAAAAGTATTTATTTTTCGGGGCACCACACTTTCGGCCTAAAACTGCTTAGTAATTGTTATTTGATTTTCTTGGTATATGAGGGTTGGAATATTTTATAAATACTAAGTCAAATTTTATTAAAAAATCGGCTGTGACAGCAACCAAACTATTAATCCTTTAAGGTTTAGGTTTTTCAACTTAGGTATGAAATCCTTAATATAAAAAAATATTAAAATTGTTTAGATACACAGAAGATGAAAATATACAGAGTGATTCTGTGATGTGCGAAAATAATTCAGAGTGTAGTCATCTATGTCAAGAGGAAGGAAAAACTTCTTATAAACATATTAAGTTCGGAAATGTTTCTTTTAGCAGCCATTCGTCATATTGTTTTTTAACGGCTGAACCGATTGATTTGAAATTTTGCAAGTTAATCATCAATATAAAGACATAGTTTGAAAACATCATGAATTTGTCGTTTTTTATAAAAAAAACTGGTTTTGAGAGATTTGCATTTAAAATGTTTAAATCACCGCCATTTTGAAACTGATAATTGGAGCAGTTTGGTTATTTTTTCAAACTAGGTGTTCACGTTAAAAAGTAAAGCACGAAATTTCAACACAATCGATTAAGCCGTTCTTGAGATATAAATTATTTACTACACAAAACAAAAATGGCAGACAGCTGGTAAAAGAAGCGTTTCCGGAAAGTATTAATGTGAAAATGTTTCTTTATTTTGACCCATATGTCAGTTAATAGATTATTTTCGCGCATTACAGAACCAGCCTGTATACGAGTTGGTAAAATGGTAAATTTATAGAAGATATAACGTTATATTTTTCATTTAAAGTACTTCATTTACAAATTAGTACAGTACAACATCGCTCGACCGGCCCTCAATAGTCCGGACCCCCTGTAATCCGGCCCGATTTTAAAAATAATAACAATAAAAATGAACGAAAAAACTTAGCAAAAAATAAAACGGCATTGAGTTGTTATAGTTACATTGTACATACCTACGTATTAAAACACATTACGTAGTATGTACTGTATGTATACACTTACTGTATTTCAAAAGAAGTTATGCTTTATCTCATGTTGTATAATATGCAGACGCAACTGCTCATAATTTTTATTGTCTTAATTATTTTTAATACCTAAATTTAGCCTACACTTTCTCAATCATTCAATTATACGAATGATTCGCTATTTCGTCGGTGAAGCATCGTTTTAAACGGACTCTCGGTGATCCGACTTTTTCCTAAATCCGGTCTACCATCGGCCATATTAAGCCGGACTAGCGAGGTTGTACAATACATTCGTGGGTTCAAAAGGTAAGGGCCAACCGTTTTTAATAAGTTATGTTTTATATTTGGGTTTAATAAAAGCCCCTCAACCCAAATCTGTATTTTCTAAATTGCAGGAGACTGTGTAGACGAACGGCAATGCACGGTACAAAAAATCACAAAGTAATTCTAAGTATTCATTTTTTTCTTAATATTCTTAAAATCTCCAGACGTTAGATTAACTGGGTAATAAATACTATGGTAATGTATATCGGCTTTCAGCATTTCATATCAAATTAAAGGCTTCAGTAGAACTAAAAAAAAGTCGTACACAAAAATAAACCCTCGGCCATTTTTTGTTTGCTGCGCTCTATCACAAATAAGCTTTATGCAAATTCACATGACGCACCCGGAAGTAAAGCTTCTTAACTTAGGTTTACCGGAATCATATCAGAAACTCGTCGAGTGAAAGTACATTCAAAGTGGTTACATCGAATCATGCGGGATTCTGATAAAAGCGCTGTTACAACGATATAATAAGGATCGTTTGCACATAAAATCGATTACACATTTACTACAGAAAATCACGAGTTACTAAGGTATAACTCTGATTGTAATTTAGAAATTTTCATTTAGATACATGTGTATACGATCTAAGCAATCAGCTTTGCTACTAGGTGTTTTATCATTGACTAGCTGGCCCGATCCGGCTTTGCACGGATAGACAAATCAAAGTTACATGTATATTAATAAAAAATACTGCATTTGTTATTCTTATTTCCGCTAAGATGCTTGAAACATTTTTCTTCTTGTTTATCCGCCTTTCTTAGCTTTGTCTTACTTT
>JAGFPH010014964.1:0-22291 GCA_018207615.1 Philaenus spumarius | reverse complement strand
TTCTTCAAGTCGACCTCTCGTCAAAGATACACAATACATATCGTTGTCCTAGTTCATCTTAACGCCAACACTCCTCTATTTCACTTTTCTATTATTTTTACTGTTCAAACTTTGAAAAAACTACATATTTTTTGATAAAAATCCGTCTCCCACACTTTGCTACACGCAGAACGTTCTACGCCATCTTAGTAAGTCTTCTTTTCACGTAGACGAAGCCGTACACGGCCTTGTGTATCCGAACATCTTCTTCTCTTATTGTAATTATGTTTATGTTTGTCCTGCATTCCGACACATATGCCGATATTATGATGTGCTTTGTTATATACGCTGATACATATACTGATTTCTTTACACGTGTTTGTTTTTCTTTTAATTTTTAACTGTTCTTTAATTATTCATTAAATCGTCCATTGTGCAATCCTTTACTTGTCCTTTTTAACCATTCGTTCTACAATACGCACTTATTTTCGACTGTCAACAACTTTTTTATACAATTCTTACACGTTATATCTTTTTGTTGATTAATATATCTTAAGTCTGCTTTTAACTTTATTTACTTATAGTCTCCCTTTTACTTTATTTATTTTTATTTAAATGATTTTACTTTAACTATTTGCGTCACAAAAGAATTTATACATGTATATCAGAATTATAAATGTTTATTATTATATTGCGTCTTTCATTTTATTTAGACCAAACCTCTATGCTTTAGTCATTATGGGAAATTATTTATTTATTATCATCATGAGTATTTCTGTTACATGGCTGTTAGTGTTACAGATAACCCCTGTTCATGAAAGAAATTCATGGAATTTACTTTCATGAACACCAAAAACACCACAGTCCATGTAACAGAAAAATAAAATAAAAAAGAATTTAAAATTTCAAAGAAATCTGGTTTTTACATTATTAAAAAATTTTAAAAATTACAAGTTATATTTATTTATTATTAATATTTAAAAATCCAAATCATTAATCTTATTTTTTTTTTTTTTTAAATTTGTTTGCCAATGTTTACATTTAAATCAATTATTAGTTGCCACAAAAAAATCAAAATTTAAAAAAACAAAAAATTCATGATTGCCAATTCAAAACAATCAAACATCAAAATCAAATGTCACAATTAAACAATATTCAAGAATTAATTACACATCAAAATCAAGTTTCACAATCAAATATTACAATCAAATATTACTGAAAATCAAATTTACACATTATTATTCATCATCATAATTGTCAATCAAAAATTATACACCATTGAAATCACTCAAGTATTAGAGTTCTCATTGTTCATCACTCCACATTATTAAGTTTGATATTATTCACAAATCAAAATTCGTTCATTAATCAAAAATTTTCACATTATTATTCACCATGGCAACAAATAAATTAAACTCATCTCCAACTTGTGGCAATTCTCCACTCAATCATTCTTAATTAACACATTTTAAACAATCATTCACATCACAAATCAAATCCATTACAAATATTCAAAATTTACATTTACATTTACATACATTCATACCAGTTTATCACACCACACCTGCATATCAAATTGTGAATGAACACCTTTAAAAATGGCAATGACCCCCTCTTAAACAACGTACATGGATCATTCCATCAGAGTGCAACAACCAGATAAGAAATGGAGAAGAAGAAGAAATATACATCTGTGTATATATACATAAAAAAATAATACATAAAGTTTGTGATGGTGTGCGTCAGCAAACACCATCCTTACAGCTATGGAGGTTTATGACACCAGCAAACATAAATCACTGATGTTCACCTTGGTAGGTGAACATCAGCTACTTGGCCGTTTTTTAAAGGACGCCGTACCTTGAAATCACCAGACATGACCCAACATTGCTATCTCTATGACCCGCAATGATGACGCGTTGGGCATGCCTGGCTACAACACACAAACTTGGATTAAATTGTCTATAAATTCACACAATTATTCATTATACAATTGTATACAACATGCTTATCTATCTATGTTATCATAAATTATCAACTAACACCTAATACAAGTATTGCTGCGTAGTAAGGTTCGTTGAAACATAGAATTTTCGCAGTTCCACCACATTATAGGTGCCTATCTCATCTCCAGTCTCTATTTCTTCCAAAACATAAGCGTTCTCCATCTTTCTCGCTTTTACCTTATATGGACCTCTATACAATAGAAAGAACTTCTTTATCTCTTTCTTGAGATACGATGATAAATAGTGATTCTTCACCAATACTAAATCTCCTATTTCATAAACTATGGGTTTTACATTTTTGTCATGCAATCTTTTGCGCTGATCAGCCTTCAACCTAAGTTGTTTCCTTACCAATGCCAATCTTTCATCATTATTTATTTCACTTTGATTTGGACTTTCAACCAAATTTCTATATATTCTTGGACATTTCTTTTGATACATAATCTCATAAGGTGCAAAGTTTGTAGAGTCATGTATGGAATAGTTTATACACCTCTCTATGAATTACACATTATCAGGCCACTTGTTATGCTGTTCGTTCACGTAAATCCGAAACATTTTTCCTAACTCCCTCATGCATCTTTCGCTGGGATTGCTTTGAGGATGATATACAGATGTGTGCCTAATGTGAATGCCTTCCCATCCCAAAACATCGTACCATACATTTGATTGAAATTGACTGCCATGATCACTTAGAATGACATTCGGTTTCCCTACTTCTACCATATAACATTGTGTTATCTTTTCTGCCAAAACTTTTGAGATTGCCCTTTTTACTGGATACAACTTGACAAATTTAGAAAAAACATCCAACACGACAAAGATATATTTAACGCCTCCCCTCCCAACGGGCAACTCTCCAAATAAATCAACCGCGATCAAATCTAATGGCTTATTCGGTATTATGTTTTTCATCAATCCCTCTTGCTTTTGATTACTAATTTTGCTTTTCTGACAAAGTACACATCCCCTTAACTTATAATTTTTTCCATCTTCGGAAAACTAAATGTTTCTTTTAAGATACGGTAACACTTGCTGCTGCCAATGTGACCATACCTTTCATGACAGTCATTTATTACACTATCTAACATAACCGATGGTATACATATTTTATAACTATCTGAATTGTTATACCTTCTAAACAATACATTCTTGTAAATTACAAAATATTTCTTTAACTTACTATAATTTTGATCTCTATCATTTAAGGTTTCTATTATTTGTTTATATTTAACATCATTTAGCTGTTCTGTTATTAAATTTTCAAACATTTTCTTAATTCTCTTATCATTAAATTTCCATTGTTTCTCTAAATTAGCATTATACACTTTTAGCACACCCTCTTCGTTCTTTCTAACCATATCTTTATTACTTGTTCTTGATAACACATCTGCAGCTACATTTTCTCTACCTGGACAATATTCTATGTCTAAATTGTATTCCTGAAGGTACAACATCCACCTAAGCAATCTCCCATGAGTCAACTTACAGTTCTTCAAAAACATGAGCGCCTTGTGATCCGATCTTACTATCGTCTTATTTCCTAAAATGTAGTTTCTAAACTTTTTACATCCAAATAGAATGCTTAACAGTTCCTTTTCTGTTATGGTATATCTCAGCTCGAAGTCTTGCAAGCTTCTGCTAGCAAATGCTATTACCATCTTATCACCATTCTGGTCTAGTTGATATAATACAACACCTAAAGCAATATCTGAAGCATCGGTGCTCATGTAAAAAGTCTCACTAAAGTTCGGATGTTTCAACATAACACATTTCAAGAACTCCTGTTTAATTCTGTTAAATACTTCTTTATCTGCCTCTCTCCATATCCATTGTTTCTTTGCTTTACCATTATTCCCTAACAAATGTCGAAATTGTGCCGTTAACTCTGCATAGTTTTGTCTGAATTTTCTATAATAATTACACAGACCCAAAAAACTTTGTAGCTGTTTTAAGTTTCTTGGCTCTGGAAATGATTGAATGACTCTAACTTTTTCCTCATCTGCCCTTATATCCAAATTTGCAATATGATAACCTAAAAAATTAATTTCCCTTTTACAAAAACTAGATTTACTAAGCTTTACTGTAACATTGAACTGTCTTAATCTTTCAAAAAGTATTGCTAAATGTTCAATGTGTTCATGAAATGTTTTCGACGCTATGCAGATGTCATCGACGTAAATGATAGCAAAAGATTGGACTTCTGGTCCCATGACATGGCTTAACCCTTTCTTGAACACTGAGGTACTTATATTCAAACCAAACGGTAATCTTATGAACTGTAAATTTCGCCCATTAAATGTAAATGCTACATATTTTCTGGATTCTGCATCCAATTCTATTTGCCAAAACCCACTTACTAAATCAATACTACTAATATAATTTACCCCCTCAAATCTTTGTAACAAGTCATCAATGTTCTCAGGTGCTTCCCTGTCAGGTACTATTAATTTATTTACTTGTCTTGCGTCTAGACACAATCTTACTGAGCCGTCCTTTTTTATGACGCATACTAAGGGATTTGAATAAGGACTGCTTGAACTTTCTAAAATATCGTTTGCTATCATTTTTTCAATTTCGCAGTGCACCGCTTCTCTTTTTGAATGAGGCACTGCATACGACCTATTTACAAACGGTTCATTTTGTTTAATATTTAATTTGGCCTTAAAATCTTTTATCTTTCCCGCCTTGTCCGAAAAAATGTCTCTATAATAATTTAGAACAGTGGCCAACTTACTTTGTTCTAATTCACTTCCCAAATTACTACTATTAATTACTTCTATTAAATTTTGTTCCCACTCTAATTCCCGATCGTTATCTACTATTTCCAAATTGTCATCACTATACATTGCCTCATTATAAAAAGAATAAACCGTGTCCTCCATTTGTGACTCTATATTATTGAACATATTTGTTTCTTCAAAAACAACATTATTTTTATTTTTACATAATTTTAAACCACACACATACATTTCTTCTTTATCAATGAATTTTGTATTTACTTCAATGTCCTCATATTTAAAATGTATTAACCTATTTTCAAAATCTATTCTAGCTTTACAACTTTCCAAAAAATCACACCCCATTATGAAATCCAAATTTAACCCATTTATTACCAAAAAATTCATTAATAAAGTTTTATTATTTATTCTAACCTCTAAACATATTTGCTTTGAAATGCTTTTGCTTCTAGTACCAGTTACTCCAGTTATTAACAAATTTGATACTGGTAGCTCTATAACCTTATTTTGACTTATCTCTACTAATTCTTTGAAAATATTTTCACTTACTACTGTAACTTCTGAACCAGAATCTACTATACAGGAATATTTTTTATTGAAAACTTCTATTTCAATTTCTACTATGTCACCCTTAATAGGCTTAGACTTAATTTCAGTGAAATTATTTTCATTAATTAACATATCATTTGATTCTAAATCTAAATTATTATTATTACTTTTATGTATGTGTGTCGTTAAAATCTTATTAACACTACATTCTGTCGGCTTGTCTTGTTTCGACAATTTAATACCAGCCGATTGTATTATTGTCTGTGCTCGTTTCCCTTGTGCTGTTCAGGTAAGGTTTGCCTATTCTGACCGTTACCATTACCTGTCATATGTCTGTTAAAGTTATTTGGTGGCCTATTCTGTTGTCCACTTTGTTCCCTATTATACATAGTTCCATTACTATTTGTATTAAATGGCGGCCTATTCTGATTAAATGACCTATTTTGTTCAAATGGTGGCCTATTATGCTGAAACGTTGGCCTATTCTGATCATATGGTTGCCTATATTGTTGAAATGGCCTATTTAGGAAAAATGTTGGCCTATTTTGATTAAAGTCTTTGCGGGACATATTTGCTTCTGAACTACTATTCCTATTCTCACCAATATGTTTTTGGCTTTCTTGCCAATCCATTATAATCTTTTCTAACTTATTTAAGTTGTCAGGCATTGCTGCCAACAATACTAGCCTTAGGTCATTAGGTAACTGCTTAACAATATGCCTAGTAAATGTTTCCATTGGCATTGGTGGATCTAAGAATTGAGTTTGATGGAATAATCTAATAACATAATTATGTATGTGGCTAACCTGTCCTTAATATACTTTTCCTAGCATTATTTTTACTCTTAAATTTTCCTGTTTGTCCTGAGACCAAAATCTATTTAAGAAAGCTACTTTAAATTCTGAAAAATCTTTCCACTTTACATTATGAACATCGAACCAAATTTCTGCCTCTTCTTTAAAATATTTCCTAATTAATACCTTTTTAAACTCCCATTTATCTTGCCTACACTTATTGAACATTTCCAAAGCATTTAAGAATGTTTTCGGATGTGGTTCCCTTTTTTCATGATAAAAATCTGGTACTACAGTTTCATTTTTTATATCCCCAATCATATCCACAGAATTATTATCAAGCCTATTTTCAATATCATTCTTAAATTCTTCTAAATTACTACTTACACTCTTAAATTTAGAATTAATTTTATCAGTAAAATCTCCTTCCAAATCTTTTGTTTTTTGTTTTACCTGCTCAATTTCTGTATCTACCAATGTAAATTTATCATTCACTTTCTGTTCTATTTTAATTAAATCACCATCAACTTTGCTTTCAATTTCAAAACATTTATTTTCTACTATGTTTATTTTATTGGTCACGCTCTTATTCACTTCTATTAATTTATTTTCAAAAGATTTGGAAATGTCATTTACTTTATTATCTATTGACTCTATTTTTACATCTAAGCTTTTTGAAATTTCATTAAATCTTAGGTCACTTTCTGCTTTCAAATCTTTACATTCCTTGCGCATAACCACCATTTCTATTTGGAGATTATCTAGCTTCATATTTAAATTGTCATTATTTACTTTATTCTCTACACTTAAATCTTCAATTTTGCTATTTAGATTTTCAATGTTTACTTTATTTTCTACTTTATTTTTTTCCATTTTTACACTTAAATTTTCAAATTTTGCATTTAGGAATTGCATTATTGCAACAAATTTGTCATTTACACTCTTGTCCTCTGACCTAAACTTATTTGTATTTTCTCTATCTTTCATTGTCTCATTAATCTCTGAATCTACCACCTCATCCTGTACACTCATATTGATGGACTGATCCATGTCTAGTCCTGAATCGTCCATTTCTACCCTATTTGCCATATTCTAGAATTGTATTCAACAATTTGAGATTATAAGTTGTCCGCCACAACGTCCCAAAAAACCTCCAAAGTCACCACGACATCCATTTCGCTTTCGTTTAACAGCCCCGCGTTTAAGGGTGCCATTTTGTAACGATAAGCGTTACATAAATAAAAAATATATAAATATGAACTGTTAAAAAAAAATGGGGTTTTCGATAAAAGTTGCAAAAAATAAAAAAAAATTTTTCAAATTAAATAAAACGCTATATGTGGATTATTATTATTCACTTCTCCTTCAATTCACTTATTTACTCACCTTAAAAACAAGAAATCGTCACTCATAATATACCTTGAATCATCAAGAAACACCTCTTACTCCTTTACCTCCATAAATAAAAAATCACCATACTACATGTATCTCACCTTAACTCCAACGTAGAATTACACCTTAACATCAACCTTAAGCTCCACTTTACACCTTAAAACCTCATATATGAAACCTTAAAATCACCTTCATTCAACTCTTAAAAAAAATTTTAATAATCCACATATAACTTTATTTATGCTCTATCAGCATCTATCTATCTATAATTACTATTAATGATTCAATATATTAATTTTACTTTCTCAGGGCTGAGTCTTTGGCTGCCAAAGTACAGACTAATGGATGTGCGTGGCTAAATAAAGGAATCTAAGACATTGTAGCGAAACAACTGATTCTTTACTCAGACATTATCAAGAAATAATTATTTATAATTGAATATATCAGCATCACAAAAACAAACAAGTCAATTTTACAAAAATCTGTACAAACTATAGTTAAGCCTATCTCAGACGTATGACGCAATAGAATCAAATCAAGCTATTTGTTAAAATAATCAAAATTTTAAAATTGCAGACTGAAATACTTATGTCCTATGGCCATTGATACTTACTGAACCGTATATTTCACTGTTTTTACCTAGCATTTCTTTAAGTTTTCACAAACACATGAAGCACTCCCTATTACATGACGCGCATTTTGTCGAAGCACATGGAACAATTCTTCAAGTCGACCTCTCGTCAAAGATACACAATACATATCGTTGTTCTAGTTCATCTTAACGCCAACACTCCTCTATTTCACTTTTCTATTATTTTTACTGTTCAAACTTTGAAAAAACTACATGTTTTTTGATAAAAATCCGTCTCCCACACTTTGCTACACGCAGAACGTTCTACGCCATCTTAGTAAGTCTTCTTTTCACGTAGACGAAGCCGTACACGGCCTTGTGTATCCGAACATCTTCTTCTCTTATTGTAATTAAGTTTATGTTTGTCCTGCGTTCCGACACATATGCCGATATTATGATGTGCTTTGTTATATAAGCTGATACATATACTGATTTCTTTACATGTGTTTGTTTTTCTTTTAATTTTTAACTGTTCTTTAATTATTCATTAAATCGTCCATTGTGCAATCCTTTACTTGTCCTTTTTAACCATTCGTTCTACAATTCGCACTTATTTTCGACAGTCAACAACTTTTTTATACAATTCTTACACGTTATATCTTTTTGTTGATTAATATATCTTAAGTCTGCTTTTAACTTTATTTACTTATAGTCTGCCTTTTACTTTATTTATTTTTATTTAAATGATTTTACTTTAACTATTTGTGTCACAAAAGAATTTATACATGTATATCAGAATTATAAATGTTTAGTATTATATTGCGTCTTTCATTTTATTTAGACCAAACCTCTATGCTTTAGTCATTATGGGAAATTATTTATTTATTATCATCATGAGTATTTCTGTTACATGGCTGTTAGTGTTACATCCTATAAATATCACATGTAAAACTATTACCCTAATAAACCAAAATTGTAACAAATGGATACATCAAATTAGCTACCATGAACTGTAAAACACACATTATAATGAAATACATAGAGATTGTACATGTAATATGCAATACTAAAAATGTAGTTGAGAAAAACAGAACACGTAAGAAGCATTTAAAAATAAATATACTTTTTCAAAAATTATACAGTTCTTTTTTGTGTGCCTTTCTATTATTTATTTTTAGAATCTTACATTTTGTAGGACAGTTTATTTTTCTCAACTCACAATTAGTAATTTAATTTTATAACATCAGAAATTAATTTATAACATTTTAATTTTGTAACATGATTAAATATGTGTATTTCATATATGATAATTAAATCATAAAAGTGGCCAATACCAATTGATTGTGGCAACCTGAGACACTAATCACTTCTTTATGGTTTAGTCACCAAAAATTGGTACTTTCAATACCAACCCAACCAATTTTACTACCCACATATAAAACTTCACAATTAATTACCTCTGGTACAGGATCCAAAAGAGACGACTTAAGCCCCGGAATGATAGTTGGAAGATATGGTGTCAGATCTTTCTGGTCAGTAAGAGAGTACATGTTTCCAATAATCTGAGCAGCCATTTTACGAGTCTCTGTTGATCGATCCATGAAAGCACGTTGAACAACAGGCATAATCAGCGCCAATGATGGAGCATCGATGAAATGAACGAACTGTGTGTCCAACAAAGTTTGGAGGCACATTGCGGTTTTGTGTGATGGGTCTTGTAGCGCTTCTAGCAGAACCGGTACGATGGCTGAAACAAAACAAAAAATCTAATCTAAAAATATCTAAAACATGGTTTCAATTATTGGATTTGAAAATTGCATTTTGTAAAATTAGTAAAAGTGGCTGACAAAATTGTGTTTTCAAAATATTAGTTTAGAGTTTTATAAACTAGAGGAGACCCATGAGTGCTTCGCATCCCATTCTGTTTAATACAGCAAAAATATTTTATATTTTTTTTAAAATAAAGGATTCATCATAATCTAAATTAAGATAGTTGGTAAACATTATTATATGTCTATATAAAATTATTAAGGTTATGATATAACAGGTGTTATAATAAATGTTAAAAAATTCCAGTCTGATTTTGTGACATCTACAATCCATGTGAAAGAAAAACATGATGGGATATGTAAATTCATGTAGTAAAGAAACAAAGAGTGAAGGGTCTAGTAAGATAAGAGACACAAGATCTAATAATCAATTATGAGTAAATTTCATTTTTATATGTATAAATAAATAAAGACGCAAAATAAATAAATTCTAATAACTTTAATATGTAAAGATAAAAAGTAGACTTCAACATATAAAACAAAAGGCAGACTTAAATTTAAATAATAAAAAAAATAAATCGTTAATAAAAGTGTGTTATATACTTATATAAAATTAGACATTGAGAATGGAAGTGTAATACAGAACAGTAAAGTTTTTAAATAGTGCATATTCAAAGAAAATCACATACAGTAGACTCCCTCTTAACCGGCCACATCGGGACCGAGACCGTGGGCGGATAACGATTTGGCCGGTTAAACCAACGTGCCCTTAAACTCTTTAAAATACAGTTTTCAACAGACTATACATAATAATAAGTTGAAAAATAATTCTAAAAATATTACTGTATTAAATTTATAACCTAACTACTCACCCCAGAATTTGTTTCTCTGGCGTATAAAAACAAAACACATCAAAACACTGTTTGCTAAAAACACAAAACTTTAATTGGCACACAACACAATATAAAACGTTGTTAATACAAATTAGAACAAATAAAATATAGGACTATAGTACACTGTTAAATGGTTTCGGATTAGTTTTTAAAGTAATCGTCAATTTTCTTTTGTTTCTTCGTATCAATTGCTCTTTTGAATGCGTAGTCACGTCATTTTTTTACAAACATTATGTCGGCCGGTGTTGATACGTCTTGTTGTTCAATATAAGAAGTGATAAGTTCTAGTGAACTTTTTGCTTCTGCATGATTCACTATTTCAATATTTTCGCCCTCTTCTTCATCTTCTTCTTCTCCATTTCCAACATCTTCGGTTGCAACAACCGCTTGTATGATTTCATCGTCGGTGAAAAATTCATTTTCAAGATTTTCATCGGCTGTCATCCACTCATTCACATCTTCTACAGTCATCGTATCACACTGAGATATGGTTTTCAAACCAGTAACTATATGTTCGTCGTTAGGTTCCATTGCATTCTCAATGGCAGCTAGATTGTCATCTTTATTACTCTCAATTGCATTCATGACGTCTGGCCAGATGTTCCTCCAAGCTTTGACAAATGTCATATTCGGCATTTCTGCGTAGGCTTTAGCTAACATATAAATCACATCTTTGATGTTAATTAATTGTCTTTAAAGTGGCAATTAGTTTAATGTCTCTGTCACCATCCATCTTTGACAGTATTTCTGATAGGAGTTTGTGTTTGTACAGTTTTTTCAGGCTTGCAATCACGCCTTGGTCCATAGGCTGCATTACGCTTGTTGTGTGGGGAGGTAGGTAATAAAAATGAATATCCTCTGTATCATCACACTGGAGCTCCTCCTCTGGATGTGTCGGGGCATTGTCAAGGACTAAAACAGCCTTAATTGGTATTTTCAAACTTTGTAGGTGTTTCTTAACACGAGGTACAAACTCTGTCACAAACCATTCTCTAAATAAATAAATATCCATCCATGCTGATTTCTGTGCACGATAGTATACAGGAAGAGACGATATGTTTATATTTTTGAAAGCACGGGACTTCATCGCCTTTCTAATCACAAAAAGTGGAAGTTTATGTGTTCCAGCGGCATTGCAACAAACGCCTACAGTTATTCTTTCTTTGTTGGTTTTAAAACCAGTGGCAGATTTTTCCTGACTTCCGGTGAATGTTTTCTGAGGAATCAACTTAAAGTTTAGGCCCGTTTCGTCCATGTTATATATTTGCTCTGGATGTAACTCTCTCCTTCTTATGTATTCTTGGAATTTTGTTGGTAATTCTTCTGTTGCAATTGTGTCTGCTGACAGTTTTTCACCACATATGCCTATAAAGTGAACCCCGTGTCGCTTCTTAAAACGAGTAAGCCACCCATCACTAGCTACAAAATGGCCCCCGTTTTCAATTTTCGAATGAAGTAAAATAGCTTTCTCCTTTAAAATAGTCCCACTTAACGGCGTTCCTCTGCAGCGTTCTTGTTGAAACCATAACCAAAGTGCGTCGTCTACCAACTCATTTGTCGGTTTACAAAGTGTGCATCGTGCTGAAAGTATTTTATTTTACTCCACTTGAGTACAAAAGTCCTGGAGGGATTTCTGATTTTTTCGCCAGTCGTTTACAGTACTTTTACCCACATTTAGTTCATTACAGATTTTTTTCACTGATTCACCTTTGGCGATGCGTTCAAGAGCATTTAGTTTTTGTTCAATGGTTACAACGTTACGTTTACGTTTGCCACTCATACTGTATTTTCACGAAAACGAAACACGAGCACATCTGTTCTCCGCGAGAGTCACAAATAAACTACTGTACTGTAAATGAATTCGGGAGGTAAACGAACGCGTTGCAACAGGCCTATGACGTAACCTTGAGTTGAAGCTCAGATAAACAACAGCGTTTCCTGTCACCCATTTCCGCGAAACATGACCGGTTAAAGCGATGCTTTGTTATAAAATAGCCGGTTAAATGGAAGTTGATTTCCTGACAGGGTTGGCCGGTTAAGAGGGAGTCTACTGTAATAGACAGTTACAAATTAATATAAAAAAAAAACTATAATATAATCAACCATAAAAAAATATATCACGAATGTTGCAAATTAGATAAAGGAGAGAATAGAATACATACAGTTGGCAGTGCTGGTAAGCAGCGATGAAGTTTTCTAAAGGCGTTGTACGGGTTCACTTTAGAAGGAACATGGCGTAGTTTCAGTACGTTAGATTATAGCTGGTCTATATTTTGATGGAAAGTAGTGAGTTTTTTGTAATGGAGTACAACAAATTATAGTGTAAGACCAACATAAACAACAGTACAAGGTGTGTACACTTCGGCAGCATGATCCAGTGTGTAATTCAGCAGGATTGAAGTGATATAATTTTTTAGACCATGAGGTCGACAAACATATAGTTCTTACGTATTAAAAATGTGATTTGTGTTACAATGACAGTGTTTATGGGCCCACTTCGAAAAACCACAAGTATAAAACTATATTTTTTATGTAAATGAACATTTGAGCAATTAGTAAACTTTGGAAATTTAATTTTAAGTAAACTTAGTTTTTTTTTTAGTCTGCTGATAGAATTCTAAATTTTGATAAATTAAATTAAATTGCGTCTCTTTTTCAGAATAAGATTGTTATAAGATTTTTTGATTATGT
The DNA here is from genome assembly GCA_018207615.1 of Philaenus spumarius. NCBI lineage: Eukaryota > Metazoa > Arthropoda > Insecta > Hemiptera > Aphrophoridae > Philaenus > Philaenus spumarius. Next base: position 8,906 of record JAGFPH010014964.1, on the reverse strand, counting down.
GCTATATTTTGTATGTATTCATTGTTTTTTCTGGTTGCATCATGATTTCTAATATGTTTGAATAAACATTCAAAGTTGTTCGTTACAGTGTCTTAAACTTCATTGTTTGCCACAAATGTCCATGTAGGGAGTACTTCAGCAGTAACGAAACACACCCCGGAAAATTAAATTAAAGTAAAATGTTTTGCTTAAAAAATGATATGCCTATTTAGAAAATATGACGCATATGAGATTATTTTGGCAGGAGAAGTGTTTGCCATTTATGGTGCAAGGTTGTGCAACAAGATAGGCTTTGCACTATGACGTAGGTGAGCAATATAAAGCAATGTAGTCACAGATGAAATCATGTTGCATAGATGGTATGTGAAGGATTGACAGGTGTTTTAAAGGTAAACAAAGAAAGTTTTGAGGTTAAGTGTTTGTTTTTGATTTTAAAGTAAAGTAGATTGAATAAAGAGTGTTTTTTATTGAAATTAAATAATAAAGTGAGTGTTAAGCAAAGGATAATTTCACATATAATCTTTTTATTAAATTGAACAATTTTGTATTTTTAACTTAGAATTTTTCTCGATTAAAAAATGTTTGTTTAACAAGTTTATTTACAAATTTTTTATAACACCTAACGTTATAATTTAACCCATTCGGCCTCTTCAACACAAGTGGCAGTAATTTATTTTACTGAAAATGCACTGGTGCAAGTTTGTTTAAATTTTGTAACTGTCTTTTGATTTCTGATAGAGCAATGATATTTGAAACAATATTTTTACAATGTGGTCATGCATATTAATACTCCATTTTTTTAATAAAAAAAAAACAAAAATGCTTACAAATTTTTATTTAAAAAACTAAAAATTAAAAGCAAACCAAAATTATTATATGTAAATATTTTTTACATAACTTTTACAGAATTTTAGGTTTTTTTTGGTGATCACATAAATTTTAGGAACTGTGCAATAGTTTAAAATGATTGATGAAAAATGAGCACTTAACAGTTCTTAAAGAATAGATGTAAGCTACAGTACTTACATGGTCAGTAATTTTTATTTTATAATTCACTAATCTATGAAAACCTTGAAACAAGTTTCAACAAGCAACTGGACTGAGTCATACACCTACCTTAAATTACTATTATTAGAGATTTTAAGGACAATTATATCATTTTTGTTCAAAATAATATTAAATTTAAAAGATTTCTTCAAGATAATCAAGGATCTAAACACGAACATTTGAATCTAAGTATTTAAGTACAAAGAAAACACTTTGAATAGTCAATGATTTTGTAAAACATACCTTGGATCTCAGGATTTCTAATGACAGAACCAATCAGCTTTAGAGCTTGTGCTCCAGCTTTTTGTACTTTGATGTGAGAATCGCTCAATACTTCAATCAGTTTAGGTACTATGTTAGGTAAGCAGGATGACAGTTGTTTGGGTGCGCAATAAGCCATTGCACCTAGCAGCTCCACAGAACCTGAAATTTGCACCAAGATTTTAGTAAATGTGGTGTGAACCCTGTGTGCTCCACATGATGAACTTCCCAGTACGGTATAAATTAATATTATTATTAATAATAACATTCTGAATCGATAGTTATGGCAATATACAATATTATAAATGTTTGAAATGAGCCTATACTTTTATAAAGTACTAGGGGAGAACCCTGCGTGCAACGGGGAGTACCTCGTTGGAACCGTCTATGCAACTGTTATGTTTTCTTTATAATAAAGATATAGGATTAATAATAACCTCAAAGCTAAGATTACCGGTAAATAATGTTAAATGTCCAAATCAATTTATTTCGTGTATTTTATAACAGCAGTTGTATAGTAAAAATTAAAGGAACCAGCAAGAATCAGATCTACACTTACATAAAAACCTAACACAAACCTTAGAAATACAAATAATTGTTTCAAAATTTGAAATCAGCTGTTAAATGGAAATATTAGAGCAAACAGGTGATTTCTGTATCAAAATTTCTATTGGTGAATTTCGGAGATTTAAGATTTTGAACAAACATTTACATTTTGTATTTATATAGATTTTACAATTTTAAATAATGTGGGCCTATTAAAAAAAAAAAAGAATTGATTATGTAAATAATGAATTACTATTCTATATTCTGGATCTATAGGTATGACGATAAACACAATTATAAAAGTAAAAAATATGGTTAATCTTTCATAGAGAATTATACAATTTGAAATAATATAGGCTTACACCAAAAAAGAATACTTGTTATCTTTATAATTATTTATTGCCGTTCTTATAGATCCAGATATGAGAATAATAGTTTTTATGTATCAATAAACTCTTGTTTGGTGAATGCCTACATTATTTTAAATTGTAAAATACTTTATTCAAGCATAGGTATACTTAAACATTTAAAATGTTGTATTGCTGTACAACGATCAATTTGTTTTTTTATTTCTGATTTTGGAATTAATTAATGCATTTTCAGCTGAATTCATCAGAAGACGCTGAAGAATGATCAAACGTTCTGTTATAAACATCCTGCTATATTTCTATAGAGGTTATAATAATTTTATCAAAATTACAAAATTGAACTTGAGTTTTTTAATGTTTCCTTATCAAACACTTAGATAAAACTCTAGATTAAAATCACTTATATTGTTCTAGGCTACACCGTACCTAATATTTTTTTGAATTGTTGATGCTAGTAAACACAGTCAGCTGTAACTGTTATTCTCTACAGTTGGTTGCTATAATAATACAAGTCTTTTAGGTTATACGTTTTATCTGGTATGTGCTTTTTTGTTAAAAAAAAGTTTTCCGATATACAGAAACTTGTATAGTTGTAGCTTTAATCAGTGTTAAATACACAACTCAGTAATTATCTCTGGTTTCTTTCAGAAACATAGTTCGTCACTCAGAAACAATAACATAGATTATTATAAACATTACATAGACTATTAAAATTTTCCTTGCTTCTCATATTTCAATATTACTTTGTGTTTTTCATAATGAGCAGGCTCAAATAAAAATGGACATTTATAAAAAAAAAATAGCTTGACCAAATTTGGCAAAAATTCTTTTGTATCATGTTGACATTACATTAATGAGCTTTGATTGGCACTCTACGAAATCAAAATCATTTTTAATTCGTGAGATTACGCACCAAATTTTTTGGGTGAGAATAGCGTAAAAATATTGTAGCGACTTTGCCTTGGAACAAATAAATATGTTAAATAATTTAATTTTTGGTCTCTTAACAATAACTTATCTATAGTAGCCCAGTCGGTGTAGGTTAAAACTACCAGTAATTTGCAATATGGCTGATTTTTTTTTATAAGTACCTTAAAGTATGTAGATTAACATAAAAAATAGTTTACCAGTATATCGATTTCCCAAAGTCGAAAAAAAAAATCGATTATAATTTTTCCCCGATTATCCTTAATATTTCGAGCTGGTATAAAGATAGAGAAAAATAAAAAATACTACCGTGTAGGGGAGGTATTTTTCAATAAAAAAGGTCATATGTATTTATTTCCTCCGAGCAATGGTTTGTCTGGAAAAAATTCGACAATGCAGGTATATATTTTGCAGCAGGGGAAATCACTATAAGTTGAAATCTCATTCATATATGAAGCGTTGGGTCATTCTAAATTGGCCGAATTTTAATATCCTGAAATCCTGAAAGATTAATCACATTGATTTCTATATGTAATTTACAAGTGGCTGAAGCAGTAAGTCACCTGTTTTAGTCCTCCAAGAATCTTCCTCCAAAGCAGCCAACAGTGAAGGTAAAACCAACTTGACTCCATGAGCAGAGAGTTTGCTCATAACAACTCTAGCGGTATCGTCCGTAGCATCTCTGACATATTGACTGCCGTCGCCAAAACAAAGCAGCAAGTGTGGTAACACATGAACAATGTAGGGTTCAAACAAACGACCCAAAACATGACACAGCATTTCAAAAGCAAACAAAGCGCCTGAAATTAAAAACATTTGTCAGGATTAATATAGTTACAATGGAAAATAACAGTAATTTAAACAAAATAGGCTCAAAGATTCTCGTATTATAGCAATAATTAGGGGGCTCTGCCCCTGGACGCTTCGCGTCCCAACCCCGCCTCGGCCTTAGATGGCTGCTTTGCTTCGCTCACAGTTGGAAAATTCGCTAAATAATCTCGTTAATCTTTGGCTCGTTTGTACATAGGTTTGTAAAATTATGAAACCAGGCATATTAACAATAAGTACAAGATTAATTATAACCTCAAATACATGATTTAGAAACGTAAGAGGCTTTCATTACGATTTTAGTCCTAATTCTAATATATTCTGTCAACTAAAATTTTGAAACCAGGCCTAAATATAGTAAAAATTATTGCAGGATTAACATAACCTCAATACTATATTTCAGAAATTTGCCAGGAGTCAAATGAAGTAGTAATAGAATACTTTTCATAAACATTAAGGATTGTTCGGCAGTATCACCTCACAAACAAGGTAAATTAATTAGTAATTAAAGTAATTAATTGCAGTTTTTGAAAATAGCCCGTCACTTGTTTTTTGGTTAGAACTGTGATTGAATTTGCAAAAAACTTTGTCAGCCATTAGCACATCTTTGTCTAAATAACGAAGAAGATCGCTGACATGTTCCAGTGCCACTTCATGACTCAGCCTTTGCTCTGCAGTAGGTTCGTCCTCTTCTTCTCCAAGTTCATTGCCAGCTGCTTCAGTACCTGTTACTCTGTTTTTAAATGATTTGTTCATCCGTAAAGTGTTCTAAGACAGGACCATCAGCATCACAGGTTATCCAATCAATAATGTTGTTTTGTTCAACGTTTCCCTTTAAGGAACAGTTCTCAACAATTCAATTAATGTGGCAGTGTCTTGCTCTTTGACATCTTCATTGTTACATTATTGTTTGATATTGAACAATACACATAACTTAAAATTTTATTAATACTTAATAAATTATGTTTGAACAAAGGAAAAATATTGTACACCTCAAACAACTGCAAACACAAGACTGGTGAGTTGAAGAAGTGGGGAAGGCGACTTAGCTAGGAGGGGAGATAGAGAAAGGTGTACTGACCTAGCAACCTGCTACTGTATGAGTGATACATGACTCATCAGCCTGGCACTTATGGTTTTTTTTGTTTCAATGTTTCTCCATGTACTTATAAAAAATATTTTTTTTATTTATTTCAGCGAGGATAATTAGGAGTTGACTGAATTAAGCTGCCTCTCTCCCCAAAGAAGCAAAGATGCATGATAGTTATCCCATAAACTATCGGTACATTTTCCCAACTTTTATCTCTTTATAAGGATTCTAAATCAACAAATTAAGTTATCTATCAAAATATGTAAAGGAAGATCCAATTAACCAATTTAAATTTTGTGTGATACTGTTATTCAATTGTAATAAACAATGGCACATATGATATACTTGAGAGAGGCTGGTAAACCAGTTATTGCACAATTACAAATTACACAAAAGGCAATAATAAAAGAAGCTTTGCTTAAAAATAACAGATAATTTTTTAAATATACATTCTGGTTAAAAACAGTCATTAACAAACCTTCTCTGTGCCTGTAGTTCTTCTTGTCTTGTATTGCATTTGTCAATGTACTCATTATATCCAACTGTTTCAACACCAAAATACCCATTCCTTTGACTAAGCCAGCCAACCCATAAGCAGCGCCTTTACGTTCACCATAGTTCTCAGACTCCAATAATTGATGTAACAATTTCTGTACTAATACAGGTGCATCATCTTTGATCGCAGGGACTAGTGGTGGTAAACAGTTAGCTACTGCTTCTTGTACCTAAAATTATAGAAATAATTACTTTCAATATATTTACTTTATACCAGTTAGACCAATTATTACAGGGAGCAGAATAGTGCAAAAATGTTTCAACGTTAACCAGCTCAAGGCACATACTAATAGGTAAAGGGCTAAAGGCCTTGACTCTCCTATAATAGTTTTAGTAATAAACAAGAGTTAAAATATTAACAAGTTTAATAGGCAGAATATTAAATACATTTATTAAGACGTTCGCTACCGAGCGTCGCATATATGCGTCGCACTGTTTTTCGCCACAGACTATCGTGAAACTGGACTAGATTACACACAGACTGGGACAAACAGTTGTGACATTTACCACAGACCACGAGTATGATTTTGTTCAAATGAGTTCATATACTTTTTAAAAACCTAAAAGGTATGTCAAGCAATACCATATGCTTTTTTTACTGTTTTCAGTGTTTTTAAATTCGTCACATATATATGACGTTCAGTCAATTTCAAGAAAAATACTAAGTTTTTTTGTTATACTCTGAAGCAAAGTTAGTAAAACAAAGTGTTTTGACCGAAGTTGCACAACTAATAAAAATTAAGACTGAAATGCAAAGGCCAAAAATCATAATTTCCAAGAATTGTTACGTGAGAAAGGGGGGGGAGAAAGATTCACATTCCCATGAAATAAAATGGCGGGAAAACAACCAAGTACTGAGGTGGGAGAAAGATTCGTGAGAACTTTAAGTCTTCGCATTCCCGACAAAACAAAAAGGCGAGAAAACAACCAAGAATTGTGGCTTGAGAAAGGGGGTAATGTTTCATGAGAACTTAACGTCTTCACGTTCCGAAATTAAAAAACGTCAAAGTTACAGACCAAGCACCGCATATGAGCGGCAGACCTTCTTACATACTGATACCAATAAATCAGGTCTTTAAAATATACTAGTACTTCAAAATTAGCAGTTAAATAACAAAGTAACACTGCCACAAATATGCGACGTCAGTCTATTTTAATTAAACCTAGCGCCGCACATATGCAGCAGCAGTCTATGCATAAAAACTGGCAGTCTTATATATGCGACGCTAGTCTATGCGTACGCAAAAATTTTAGTATGGTGGTAGCAAATGTGTTTAATGTATAAATCTGCTTACACATAAAGATTTTCAATAAAATCTCTATTTACAAAAGTAATTTTAATTAGTAGTTTTATGATATATTAGTGAACACTTTTCTCTCAATTTCTTTTCATATTGCTTTCTTGCAACATTTTGCCATCACATTATCAGAGGCTTTTGATTCTAATTAACCGTAACGCTACCTGATAGTATGAATAAAACCTATAAGGTAAGACTGCCATATCAGTTTGTAAAATCTCACAACTTTTAATTCTTATAACTGCCTTTAATTATTTTCAACTGCTAGCACGGCCTGTTTCCAGTTATGTTGACGTAACAGGCAATTTATGAAACTCGATTCATACAAGTTATCATGCAAGCCACAATATACAGTCACCAATGTATACCAAAGAAAATGCCAAAACGAACTGACTTGAGTCCGACTAAATACTTGTGGCAACACAATAAGCTGGGAGCACTCAAAAGTCAGCACGCATCTGTTACCAACCCACAAAAAGGGATTTACGAGATGGTTAACTTGAAGAGTAATACTTAATGCTAGCTTTTAATCTCAACCTAAGAATACCCGATTGTTTTGAACAGAGTTATCATGAGTATAATGTGATAACAACTCTAGATATAGCGGTCAACTGAAAAGTTTCAATATAATAAAACGTAAATTTGATTTTAAATGTGAAAACTTTTAACGATTTTCTGAGACCACAAGAAATTACACATAAGTTAGTTTGATTTTTATTTGTTTATTTATATCAGGTAAACAAAAGGTCGAAGATTTTAATAATTTTGAAGTAAAGGTTGTGTTGCTATAATTTAGTTATGCTACAATTTATTTATATTAAAACGTTTTGTATAAAAAGCTTTGTTTCTAAAATTATATGACTCTATTAAAAATAAAAATTTACTTTTAATAATTTTCATTTTTTTTACAATCATAAGTTATATTAAAAACTTTAAAATCAAATTAAATACGTCTAATTTGAAGCAATAAGACACACGGGTATTACCTGTTGCGATGGAGTAGAAAGAGCATCCACCAACTTGCCAACAATAGGTTTGATCTTACGGTCATCTCTGTCCAAATGTCTAGCAAGGCATCCCATTAGGATAACCACAGATTGACGTACGGCATCAAAACTTCCCGAGTCAGGAGCTCTGTCTAGAAAGTCTTCAAACACAGGGAGTAAACTATTTACAGTTTCCTGGAAAATATAAAACAATATCAATATTATATAATTAGTACTAGTATGTAATAACTGCAACACTGTTTTCACCTTACCACAGCACAGTAAATTACAGTCAGGACAGATGAGTGCTAGCAATATGCAAAGTACCATTTTGTGATTGCGTTTGAAACAGGAAAAACTTGTGATTAATATTTTTCTAAGTTCGTATTAGATAGGTAAGGTTATTTTTATGCAATACATGTTGTACTTTGATAATTTAGTTGTTCTTTGTTTGTAATGACTCAACTTAACAGTTGTACAATTATATTAACAAAGTGTTAAGTATTGTGTCCCGAGTGATCGATTAATGAAGTCTAAACTTTAACTTCTAAATGGTCAATTAATGAAGTGTTCAGCTTTGTCTTCTGATTGGTTGATTAATGAAGTTAAGCACTGATATTTCTAAATGGGCAATTAATGAAGTGTTCAGATTTGTCTTTTAAATGGTCAATAAATGAAGTGTTCAGCTTCGTCTTCTGATTGGTTGATTAATTAAGTTTTAAGCATTGATTTCTAAATGGGCGATTAATGAAGTGTTAACCATTGACTTTTAAATAGGCAATTAATGGGATGCTCCGATGCTCAGCTTTGTCTTCCGATTGATCAGTTAATGCAGTGTTAAGCATTGACTTCTAAATGGGCAATTAATGGAATGTTCAGCTTTGTCCTCCGATTGGTCAGTTAATGAAGCGCCTTCTACTTGGGCAATTATTAAAGTGTTCAGCTTTGTCTTATGATTGGTTGATTTTGAACATTGCTATTAAATCTGGTTTCATAATTC
>JAGFPH010014963.1:0-16475 GCA_018207615.1 Philaenus spumarius | reverse complement strand
TAATCCTTATAATTGTACACATTTACCGAGTTAAAAATCCCCGTAGTCATAGAAGTTATCACTTCCAACGTGTGGTCTTAAGCACACCCAGTTAATTTTTTTTTAGAGTTTTTTCTACAAATAAAAATGTAGGATGTTATTCAGCACATTTTTGTTACGCGAATTTGGTGGATTTGGTGAATTTTACGGAAGGGTTGGCCTGCGAAGCACGCGATTCATTGTGTATTGAAAGTAACCCCAATACGAGGATTGGCGTGCGAAGCACGCAATGCAATTTGTATTGAAAATACTCCCTATATGCGGAATGGCGTGCGAAGCACGAAATGCATCGTATATTGAAAATACTTCCAATACGGGGGTTGGCGGCGAAGCACTCAATGCACTTTCTATTTAAAATACTACCAATATGCGGAATGGCGTGCGAAAGCACGAAATGCATCGTATATTGAAAATACCCCCAATACGGGGGTTGGGGTGCGAAGCACGCAATGCACTTTCTATTGAAAATACTACTAATATTCGGAATGGCGTGCGAAGCACGAAATGCATCGTATATTGAAAATACTCCCAATACGGGTGTTGGGGTGCGAAGCACGCAATGCACTTTCTATTGAAAATACTACCAATATGCGGAATGGCGCGCGAAGCACAAAATGCATCGTATATTGAAAATACTTCCAATACGGGAGTTGGCGTGCGAAGCACTCAAGCGCTTTCTATTGAAAATACTCCCAATATGCGAAATGGCGTGCGAACCATTTTGCAGCTATTCAGCACCGTCGTGAATAGACCTATTTAACAAATTGTTGGTTGAAACCCTAAAACATAGGCATATAAACTTAATTTTGGAAATTTGCTCAACTCACGTCAGAGGTTCAGCTGCGTGGTCGAATTAGTTGTTTCATACTGTTAACTTTGTCAAATCTTAAATATTTAACTCCGTAATAAATTATTATTTTCATAGCGCGATAATCTATTTTTATTATTAGAAAATAACATTTTTGAGCGCAGTGAATGAATTCGACGGGAGATTTTCATTTTATTAGAGCAGAAATGCACGGGTTTTAAAATGCTTTGTTTTGTTGGATCTCGAGCCGAATAGGACGATTTCAAATTTTCTAGATGGGGGAGTTGAGGGGCTTGGAATTTTGTAAATAGGTTTTAAAAGTTTCCACCTGACGCTGAATAAATGAACCGAGATCAGGTTTTCAATATCTCTTTTAGGTTTTTAAATAATTCGACGACGCAGCTAAACCGCTGACGTGAGTTGAGCAAATTTCCAAAATTAAGTTTATAGGCCTATGTTTTAGGGTTTCAACCAACAATTTGGGAAATAGGTCTATTCACGATGTTGCTGAATAGCTATTCCGCATGTTGGGCGTATCCTCAATACACAAAGCATTGCGTGCTTCGCACGCCATTCCGCATGTTGGGTTTATCTTCAACACGCAATGCATTGCGTACTTCGCACGCCATTCCGCATATTGGGAGTATCTTCAATACACAATGCACAACCCCACGGTAGAATCCACTACATGGCTTTGAACCGGGTACTTCTATGGTATTTTTACGTTTTGATTGATTTTGGGGGAACCAAGCGAGCTATAAGGTCGCGTAAAAAAAAATATGCAGAACAACATCCTACATTTATATTTGTAGAAAAACTCAAAAACAAATTCATTATAATACTTCTGGTCAAAAAACGTGCTTCCGATTGTTGGATTTTTTTGGCTAACGAACTCGTCCGACCGACGTAGACAACCAACATGTGTAACAAATTTAGACCAAATGGGACTTAAATTGCGTCCGTTAGAGTGCAAACACATATATACATTACAACGGACAAAACTCGTTGTAGGTCCTGGGTTTGAATTTATAGTTAATTTTATAAATTTGAACAATCTGGACTTTCCGCGGGCTAAAGCCGAATGTAGGTCACGACAGTCATGTTGACGCGGGAGGGTCGTTATCTGGCCAAGCTAAACTTTTGGACCCTGCCTGTTCGAAAAGGAATAAGAACTTGTAAAAAATACTTAAAGATTCTTTTGGGAAGCCAAAATCCAGGATTTAAATAAAAACAAAAATCTTCAGGAAATGCATTACGCTAATCGCGGGTGTATTTACTGCAAGATTAGAAAATAAAAAATCACAAGGTTACGTAAGATACAAGCTATTAAAGTATGGGGAGAAATTCAAAATTCCTCTAAATTGAAAAAGAAAAGGTTTTTTATTCTTTTCTTAAGAAGGCCTAAAATAAAGGAGAAATAAGTTTAGGGAAATTTTGTTAAATAAAAAAGTTAATGGTAATCCACTAAGTTCAAATGATAAAAAAGTAGGTTAAAAAGGAAGTCTTTTTAAATTATAACCAAAACAAGTTTGAGTATTGATAAACATAATTTATAATTAAGAAGTAAAACTTGAAAATTTATGAAAGGAAAAAGGTGATATAATTTGCACCTTTACAGCCAAATAAAAAGTTAAACTTAAATTTTTATTAACTCAAAATGGTAAATAGTATGTAAATAACATAGTTATGTAAAAATAATCCAGTATTTAAAATAGGTTTCGGGAGTAAAGTAAAACCCCAATTTGTAAAAAATCGTTAAACGAAGTGAAAATCCGGCTAGTTAACAAAAACCAATAAACAAAAAGAAGTTTAAACGAAAAACTGGAAAAAACAAAAAACAAAGACTTTTCCGGGAAAAATCGCCGCGGAAAAACGCGCGCGGGTCGTGTACGCGAACCAAGAGTCGTACGAACGTCACTCAAGTTCGTGTATACAGAAGACAATGAGCTGAATCCAAAAATGTCACTCTCATGGAAATCGGGAAAACCATAGAGGAGTTACAGAGGAAAAGGATTTTCCATAGCCTAAACTGCGGGAAGCGAGATAAGGACTCGAAACAGCAGAGGGGCTGGCCGAAGATGAGACAGCTGGAGGGGAGCAGGTCTACCAGCATACGAAAGTGGGCGTACTCCAAAAACAAAAGGAAAATTACTTTAAACAATGGCTAAATCAAGTTTAAAAATAATGGAAAAAGTAATATAAAATTCAGGATAAAAAATAACATAGACTAGAAGTTTAAAATTGTCGAAAAAACGAATTTTAAAGCTTTGTAGTAATACAGTGATAGAAAGCTTAAGTTGGCAGGGAAGTAGTGCCGAAAAAGCCTATATAAACGATTGCTCGGGGAAACTCGAGAGCCTTTATACTGTTACGATGAAAGTAGACGCATCGAGCCTTCACATTTTTACGATGTAACTAGACTCATCGGGGCCTTCACATATTTACGGTGTAACTAGACACATCGTGCCTTATTCATTCTGCGATGTAATTAGACGCATCAGGAGGTGTTACTTGTTTTTATAAAATACTATAGCATGCTAGGAGCTAAGTATTTTCTTCGTTAACCTTATAAATTGTATAACAAGTGAGAAGATACGTCGTTGCGGTTTTCACCTGGAATGCAGCAATAGACACCGCCTTAATCTACAAGAACTTCAGTGGCAACTTAGTCAATACAAAGTTGGCCGAACTTGGAATATTCTGGAGGAAGAACATAGCCTGCAAGACAGCTGATACATGGAGTGATTCGTATAGCTTCCAGACAGGACTCCAGGACACCACCAGGCGACCGCTAGGACATGCAACTGTAACTTCGAGGGAATAACCGAACCGGGATTGCAGACACGACATCACCACATCCATCTGTAAGAAATCATCCATCCTTCATCCAGACAACCCTACAGGATTCCATCTTCACCAACGAGACAACTTAACAAGCACGCAGAGCATCTGTAGCCTGACATCGCTAAACAACGTTCGCGGACTTCACATCAAACGTCGCGACGCCTGGACAAGTGTGAAAAGGTCGGTAGAAGCGTAAAATACGTTAGTCCCTGATAAAATTTGCCTGAATTAAATTCAAATAAATTTATTTTGAATAGTGGGTTACTTAGGATGTTATATTAGGTAAAATATTTGTATTATTAAATAGAAAAGTAAATTCATTAAATCGTAAATTAAAATTACATCTTTCATTAAAATATTAATTAAATTAAATTGAGTATAAAATATTAAAATAAATTATAGTTAGGTAAAAGATTAGTTCTGCCTTATAGTTTAAGAAATTATTATTTAAATTGAAAGGAGACTTATTATTTTGTATTTGTTGGAAAAAGATAAAATCCAAAAAGTATATTTTCTGTTTAAATTAAAAAAAAAAAAGTTATTAAAATTTTATTTGCTTTATAAAAAAGTTATTATTTACAAAAACACCTAGTATTCAAATATTCCAATAGTTTATGAGTTATAGATTAAGAATTGATACAGTGAAATTTCATAAAATATTTGCAAGCACAAATAAGCCATTTACAAGGTTAGTTTCAGTGTCCTCACTACTCAGAGGTTTACAAAAGGTAAAATTATTAACTTGTGTTCTAACTGAGCTAGATTCAAAAGTAAATTACTGGAAGTATAACGAAATTTTTTTTTTAGTCGGGATATTCAGCAAACTGAATATTCGACACATAGTTATTTCACTTAGGCCAAACAAAGCGAGATTGCCTATAAGACTTCCAGTAGGTGGAAATAACTTATTTTCCATCAAAGAATTCTCAAAAGGAGAGTTCCGTTGTAACATAATATATATATATATATATATATATGTATATATATATATATATATACCCGGTTTCGCTTCTTAAGTTGATCGCAGAAAATTTACACATGCAAGTGGCTCTCTGTTAGAAAATATCATATCTCAAGTGTATCTGTATACATTTCTAAAATATACGCATCGTAGTGGCTCACTCGTGTAAATTTCATTAACTCTTGTTGATCTATATTCGTTTGTAAAATATACGCATCGTAGTGGCTCCCTCGTGTAAATTTCATTAACTCATGTTGATCTATATTCGTTTGTAAAATATGCGCATCGTTGTGGCTCTCTGGTGTAAATTTCATTAACTCTTGTTGATCGAAATACGTTTGTAAAATATGCGCATGGTATTGGGTCTTTTCTCGAACAGTATAATTTCTATGGGACTGTCTGTGCTGTTATGATTGTTAAGCTAAGATGCTTTGAAAGAAATTAATGTTTCTAATAATTTATAATTTATAAGGCTATTTATACTCATCTAATTCAAAGGTAAGTTTATCTTTTTGATATTCAATAGGAAAATAATTGAAGTAAAAATGTATTGTTTAATTTATTTTAACGTTTAAAACAATTACGACATTGTTAAGGTATTCTTTTGCTGTTGGATATTTTAAGAAAATTTCTAAAATGGTTTATAACTAGTTTAGGCAGAACTCACACTATTCCAAATAGAAGAAATTATTTGAGTAAGACATAAAAGCTTTTTATGGCAACGTGCTTTCGATGATGCACACCTGTCAAAGATTACCAAATAAACGTTTTGTTTGTTCTAGTCTTTTGTAAATTGTTTGCCGACTATTTATTTGCTTCAAACAATATGATTTATACAGATTCTTATAATCTGGTTCATTTTGTAGGCAATTACAAGAATAGTAGTATCATTTCTTGAACAAAGGTCCCTTTTTTTAAAATATCATACTCAGACATTCCTGTTTCAAACATTTTGATTGAATTGTAACCCTTATTCAAGAGTATTTTAGTAGGTCGTTTAGACAGCGATGACACCATAATGTAAGTTTGTGTTGTCGCTTAATGGTAAATACAAATTTACATAATTATTTAAGTTGCGTCTAATAGAACTTAAAGAACTAAAGAGGAAAAGACAGAAATTCTGATACCCTACGCACTATTAATTCAAAGTTGCCTATGTTTTCCAAATAATTTTTACATAAACATATTAAAAGACTACTTAACAATAAATTTGTTTGTGCTTACATTAATATTTAAAAATTACTTTACATTGAAAAAAGCAAGGTTTGCATTTTTTTAAATAGGCATAACCTAGATTGACGGGCTACATTTATTGTTAATGTACTTGCAATGTATATTGTAAATATTGAGCTTGACTTGTGAGAAGATATACTTGATAGAGTAAACTTTGAACACAAAATCTCACAACTAATACAATAGTCAAAATACAATTAACTCATAATTTGACTATTGTAGCTCGTGTATCACTGAAGATGGCGACTGTGTCGTTGAAACGCGTTTGAGTTAACTATTAGTTGTGAGATTTTGTGTTCAAAGTGTATTCTATCAATGTATATTGTGTTTTTATATTTGGAATAACAGATTAGTGAATAATATAGGGTGCGTTTAAATTATTAAAATGCTTTCTGCCTGTTATATGAGTCCTAATCTGGCGATAGAAATCAATTGAGTTAAACTGCCTTTTGCAGAGAAAGAAGCGACATCGCAACAATTTCATAGTCATTTAAAGCATTATAATCATCCATCTTGTTTTTAGTAATATGTATATTTTTGTTATCAAACGTTAACAATTCAAATGTAACAAAAAAAGAACACATTTTAATAATAATGCTGGTACCGTACTGATACTATGTAATAATGAAATACAAATATTTTGTACATAAAAAATTTCAAATAAATATATTACAGAGAAACTACACTCGTAAAACATAGATCTTTGTTTTACCACTTTACCAAGGATTGTTTACCACTTTTAACTTGATAACTAAAAATAGCTGCATAATTATTTAGCATTAATAGTAAGAATTGAGGTAATTTTATTTTATTGTTCAGTCATTGTATTGAATGGCAAAAGTATATACAAATAAAAACTTAAAGGCTTTAATTAAATATTTAAAAAATTTACATTAGTAATAAACTGATAAGTAATGAATCTATTACAATAAAACTACAATTAGAGTTTAATTCATATCACAACTTTTATACAGAAGAAAAATAGGTTTGGCACTTAATATTTTAATTATAATCATAAATTATGTTCAATATCTGGATTTTTACTTATCACCAGTATAACAATGATTATATTCCGAGAAGTATTGAACCAATAAAATAAAATGTCTGATCCAGTTAGCTTTTAATACATGTTGTAAAATTTCTCACGGTAGAAAAATAGGTTGTCACTGAAAAGTTTTAATAAAACCGTCAATATGTCGGAAATTTAGCATTTTATGTTGTGACACTCGGAGATAAATGTTGTTTAACTTAAAAGTATTGAAACAATTTCTATTATACTGAGATGCTGTAAATTCATGTAGACAAAAAAGGCATGAAAATCGGATAACTGGTGAAAAACATTCTGCTTTTTATAAATATTTGTTTAATAGAACATGAAATTAAAAAATTATGAAATAATTTACAGATAAAATATCATATTTTACTATATAATAGTTAAAACCTCACCTTTCCAAGTTAAATCGTTTTTTAATTACTTGCGATTAAACTATTAAAAGCTATTACACTCGTCGTAAAGGTATACAGGAGGGCGTTCCGATCTCTGCTCATACTTTTGGTCAAATATAAATGAAATTTGAAAATTATGAAATAACTTACAAACATGATATTATATTTTTACTGCAAAATAGAAAAATCAAGTTTTAATTATATGCGTTCACAAAAACTACTACACTTGTCGTAAATCTATAGAGAGAGGTGGGGAGTTCCGAGTGCTGCACATATCTTCCGTGAAATACTATTTCCTCGATAGCCAATTACTTATAATCTGCTTATTATTAATTAACCTATAAAAATCTTATAATTTTAAAAATTAAAAGCTATTTTTATAAATACCACTTGTCGATGAACACGAATAGCCCATTTATTTTCTATGCAATTCAGACAAACGTTATGTAATAATTAATGGAAACTACATATCCATCACATAAAACTGTTCTTCACAGGTATACGATCCCGTTGACCCGAAGGACCATTCTGACTTGGTTTTTGTTTAATTGTGTTGTTTTATTTTATGTTATCACTTTCCTATTCAAGTACAGTAAAACTAATAAGGTATAAATAATTAAAGTAGTCAACACCGGATTTCACACCGCCGTCCAAAGGTCACTGATAAGGAATACGCACAAATTTTGGCTTCTTATGTCAACAAAGATAAGAGTCTGGCGCCACTGAGTCAACAAAGATAAGAGATTAATAGTAAATAAAGATAATTAGTATTTATATCGATCAGAGTTCAACCGGAGTTTGTGTTCATGATTCATAATTCGACGTCACAGCGCGGGACTTTTGAAAACCCACTTCAAAACATCTGTTTACGCATACTTAGTAATCTAGGTCAACGACCATTTGTTTTTATGAGTAAGTGCGAACAAGGGTTAAAATTTGTCATGTGTTTACTTCAAATCAAAACAGGTCATCGACTTTGTGACGTACTTGTTTTGAATGACTAAGTGCGGGCAAGGGTTAAAATTTGTCATATGTTTACTTCAAATCAAAACAGGTCATCGACTTTGTGACGTACTTGTTTTGAATGACTAAGCTTGGGGTAAAGGACATCCGTGATAACATGTCAATGTAATGAGTTTTAGAAAGCAACCACTCACATATAAGCCCCTAAATTCGAAAATAAGTTAACACTTTTATCTGGTGTCTGTGCTAGAGCGTTTCGGAGAAGTTTTCACAGTTAAACTGTAAAGTTGCTAGTAGACGTTTAAAGTAAAGTTAGTTTAGTTTAAGAGAGTAGTTTAAGTGATATTTCTAGTGTTTTATAACAACTTTCATATTTTAGTGGATATTTCAAGTGCTTTATAACAACTTTCATTTTTAGTGGATATTTCAAGTGTTTTAAGCAACTTTCATATTTAGTGGATATTTCAAGTGTTTTATAACAACTTTCGTATTTTACTCTAGTGTTTCCGTGTGCAAAATAAGTGTAAGTACTTAAATTATAGTTTTAGGTATATTTTTAACATAAAAATAATATAAAAACACAGTTTTACACACATTTTTAAACTACTTTTCACTTTGTAAGTTATTATTATTTTTAAATTGCTCGATTTTAAATTTTTACTAATAATAAGTAAAATGGCGTTTTTTACTGAAGATTTTTCTTTGTCAGATCTAATTGACATATATTTGACAGATCCTGTTGAGTTTGTTGAAATTACCGAAACTAATATTTTACCCTCACCCCCTAGTACCCCTCATTGTGTTGTCCATTCACCTGAACCAATTTTGCCCCCACCATCACCCTTCGCTAATTTACCATCAAGCCCGCAGCCCCATTGTAGCCGAGACATGCCACCATTTGAAAATTTACCATTAAACACACAGCCAAGTTGTACTCAAAATGTTCAAGTCGGACAAGGTCTGGTACCATTTGAAATTATAAGTGAAAGTTCGAAAAAATATGGTCGATTTAAAACAGATTCTCGAGAAATAATATTCAAATTTAGGGATCCGGTTGTAGGGGAAAATTTTAACCAATATTTAAACGATATTTTCAACTCCCTAACAGAGTACATAAAAATTAATGTAGATCATGATGATAGAGTAGGGCTTACGATTTACAACACAGAAAAACCCGAACAAAAGCCAATAGGTATAAGTCTCCGTAAATCTGACCAATTAAACGCTAATACAATATTGCAGACAGTAGAAAACGTAGTTCAAAGTAATGAAAATGTTTTCATCAATGGATCAATGCATGTAAAGTTCTTGTGCGTAAAAATGCCTAGAGGAACTGGAAGGGGAAAAGTAGATTACACCAGCTCTTTCAATGATTTCTGCAAAAAAAAGAAGGGGATAATAGTGATCAAAAATAACGATAATTTGTGTTTAAGTCGAGCATTAGTAGTAGCCATCGCTCACTTAAAAAAAGATCAAAATAATGAAAACAAAAGGTTATATAATCAAATCATTAGCCCTCAAAAAGAGACACAGCTCAACGAAGCTGTACGTCTTTGCGAAGCCGCTCACGTAGACTTATCAAATGGAGGCGGAATAGAACAGATTAGAATTTTTCAGAACTATTTAAATCAATACAGTATAACGGTATTTACAGACAGGAGAGGTAGACATACAATGTTTGAAGGTCCAGCGGGAAACCTCAATATTGATCTATTTTACGGCGATGGGCATTTTAATGTAATTACATCATTAACAGCTGCATTCTCGACAGACTACTACTGTAGAAATTGCAAAATAGCGTACCATAAGCCAGAACAACACAGGTGTCCTCTAAAGTGCATATCGTGTAATAATACAAGTATATGTGTAGGAAATGAACAAATTAAATGCACAGATTGTAACAGACTATTCAAAAGCCGCGAGTGTTACAATAACCACTTGCGTCCTATTTTTGCAAAACAACGGTCTACTTGCAATGTTTGTAAATCCTGCCCCACGTGTAACAAGACTTACAATATTTTACTTAGAAAAGGAAAACACATTTGTAACGAATTCTACTGTACTGTTTGTAAAGAGTTTAAGCCTTCCGGGCATCTTTGTTACATGCGCAGCGAAACTCGCAAACAGAAAGAAAAACAAACTTTTTTGTATATATTTTTTGATTTTGAATGTAAACAGGAAGACGTATTTCAAAATAGTAGAAACGTATACGAACACAAACCAAATTTCTGTGTAAGCCAGCAAGTATGCCACACTTGTATAGAGACCGATAACAATAATTTGTGTTCAAACTGTGGGATAAAACAACACATTTTTAAAGGAGACAATACCTTACAAGAATTTATGGGTTACGTAACTGCACCAAGAAACGGATTTTCAAAGATTGTTTTAATTGCCCATAATATGAAGGGTTATGACGGTCAGTTTGTTCTAAAATATATGACGGAAATATTAAAGTGGACGCCCGAAGTCATAATGACTGGGACCAAAATACAAATGATACAACATGGAAGTATTAAAATAATCGACTCTTTTAATTTTCTTAATACGCGATTAAGCGCACTACCGAAAATGTTTAACCTAAATATAGAAAACAAAGGCTACTTTCCACATCTATTTAACACTTCGGAAAACTGGGATTACGATGGCGAACTACCAGATCCTTCTTTCTATAATTTCAACCAGATGCAAGAATCAGATAGGGCCGAGTTTTTAAAATGGTATGAACAAGAACAAACTAACAACAACCAATTCAATTTTCAAGAACAGATCGAGAAATACTGCAAACAAGACGTAAATATTTTAAGAACTGCATGTCTCAAATTTAGACAACTATTTCTAAAAGAAACCAGAATCGACCCATTATTAGAAACCGTAACAATTGCTAGTGCATGTATGAAAACATATAGAAAACTATTCCTTCCTAAAAACAGTATAGGTATTGTACCTGCAGGTGGATATCGTTTAAATGATAAACATTCTTACGCCGCATTATCTTGGTTGATGTGGGAGGAGCATGTTAGGAAAATACAAATCGAACACGCTGGAAATGGGAGAGAAAAACGTATCTTCAATTATAGAGTTGATGGATACCACGAAAGCGGTAAAGAAAAAACTGTTTTTGAATTCCAAGGCTGTTTCTTTCATGGTTGTCCAGTGTGCTATAAAAACAGAGATAAGCCGATCCATAACAGTCCAAGTGAAACAATTGATATGAGATACGAAAGGACGCTAAGAAAAAACGAATTTCTCCAACGCCACGGGTACAAAGTTTTAGAAATGTGGGAGTGTGTGTTTAATATTCAAAAACTTGAAAATCCGGAAATAAATAATTATTTAAAACTATCTAGAGGAAACAGCTCTGCTCCACTCGATCCTCGAGATGCATTTTATGGAGGACGTACAAATGCCACAAAACTCTATCACAAAGTAGACGAGGAGATAGGTGAAACAATTAGGTATCTTGATGTGTGCAGCCTCTATCCCTGGGCATGCAAATACGGGAAATTCCCAGTTGGACATCCAAAAATATTTCACGGAAACGACTGCCCTCAAAACCTAGACGGAATTGATAGTTTAGCAAAAGTAACTATCTTGCCACCTACAAACCTCTACCATCCTGTACTTCCCCTATAGAATACATAAAAAATTGTTTTTTCCTCTGTGTAGAACTTGTGTCGAAACTCTAGCCGATAATGACTGTAATCATATTCCGGAACTAAGATATATTTCAGGAACGTGGGTTATCGACGAAATACAAAAAGCCATTGAAAAGGGGTACAAAATAATTAAAGTGGATGAAATATGGCAATATAATACAACGAAATATAACGGAACTGATGGTGGGTTATTCGTTAAATACATTAATACATTTCTAAAGATAAAGCAGGAGGCCTCTGGGTGGCCCGAATGGTGTATTTCCGACGAACACAAAAATCAATATGTTGAAAACTTTAACCAAAGAGAAGGAATTTTGCTAGACGTAAATAACAATAAAAAAAACCCAGGATTAAGAGCCCTCGCAAAATTAATGTTGAACAGTTTCTGGGGTAAATTTGGACAGAGGGAAAATTTAGAGCAAACGACTTTTGTTAAATCGAGAGATGAATTAATCACTAAATTGACAAACCCTGGGATCGAAGTAAAAGACATTTTACCGATTAACGAGGAAATTATGTTATTGAATTGGAAACATGATGACGAATTTGTAAGTCCTTCGCCGAAAAGCAGTGTAGTTATTGCAGCTTATGTTACTGCTATAGCTAGGTTAAAACTTTATTCCTATCTAGAAACTCTGGACGAAAGGGCGCTATATTTTGATACAGACTCAGTTATATTCACTCAAAAACCAGGTGATGTAGACTTACCAACAGGAGATTAGCTAGGTGATCTCACAGATGAGATAGCAGATTATGGTCCTGGATCGTTCATAGAGACATTCGTTAGCGGCGGTCCAAAGAATTACTCATACATGATAAGAGCCCCAAATAGAAATAGTTTCAAGACAGTGTGTAAGGTAAAAGGTATATCCTTAAATTACGAAAATTCCCATCTAATTAATTTTGACAGCATGAAGACTTTGATCATGGAAAACATACCGAGAGAGATATTTATAAACAACTCACATAAAATATGTACTTTAAGGCATTGCAATGTTGTTACTCGTCAAGAAACAAAAACATATAGGACGGTTTATACAAAAAGGAGAAGGGTAGAGGACTACAAAACTCTACCGTTTGGATTCAAAAGAGTGCGATTGTGTTAGAGCTCTTGTGAGTTCATAACAGTGGTTAAATTTACTGTGAAACAGAGCAACACATTTTATAATAAAACTTTCCCTATTCCATCCTAGTTCATCTCACAGGATCTATCATAAATTAAATACTTCTCCTTTAAATTGTATTTTTTTCTAAATCCACAGAAATCCGTATTTTAAGAAATTTACTTGTATAATTTCTGTCTTGTATATAAAACCTATAATTATTTAAATTATATAATTGTTAGTTCTTTATGTAAATATTTGTTAGTTACGTATAAAACTTTTTTAGTTACACATGTAAATACTTATTGTAAAACTAGTTTAAATGTTCATGTATATACTACCTATATTTGTTAGGTCTATATGTAAATAATTTTTATATAATATTATATGTAGGTGTATATATTATCTAGAGTATATTTTATGTTTATGTAGGATATAAGAAAGTTTGAAATATAAGTTAGATATAATGCATGTTAGGTTAGGTGGGGAGTGACAGCTATCGCCTCCTCGCGGTGCTCCCTGGGCAACATTGCAAAATGGCAAAACGATAGCTACAAATGTTTTATATTTTTAAAAAGCAATATATTTGGTACATTATGATATGTTTTACAGATCCAGAAGCACAACTCTGTAAAACAACACCTAAAGTCCTAAACTGTGGTACTCATCATGTCAATGTACGGTTTTGGAAAACAATTATAAAATATATAGAATTTTATATAAGTACATCAGTCGTAATAATGGAACCTTTGTTTAATCATCAATTCTCATGTGTTGTAGCCGGTCCATCCGGGTGCGGAAAATCGCAATTTGTAATAAACTTTTTAAAACATATGCCTTTGGTATGTAATGTCGAGTTTAAAAATATATATTGGCACTATGCTGTGTGGCAGCCATCTTATAATATTAATAACATTCCAATTATTTTTCTAGAAGGTTTACCAGACATGAATTCCGTGGACCCGAGAACGCCTAACCTAATAATAATAGACGATTTAATGCGCGAATCGAATAGTAGCGTTGTAGATATATTTACAAAAGGCTGTCACCATAGAAATATTAGTGTATTTTTCATCACTCAAAATCTGTTTCATCAAGGCAAAGGACAAAGAGATATTTCTCTCAACGCTCATTATTTAGTTTATTTCAAAAATCCGCGTGATAAAAGTCAAATAAGACATTTGGCCCAACAAGTATACCCTGAAAACCCAAAATTTATACAAGATGCTTACATTGATGCAACTAAACAACCTCACGGCTACCTTTTGTTTGATATGAAACAATCTACTTCCGAAGATTTGAGAATAAGGTCTTGTATTTTTCCAACGGATAAATATAACTATGCATACGTCCCAAAAAAGAAATAAATATTAATACAATTGCATATTAGATATCATTTAGACACCATGTCTCGTACAGTGTTAAGCAATGCGGAGTTACTCTGTACATTATTGAAGATGAAACCACTTAGAAGAAAACATTTTTTGAAATCGGCCGATTATAATTTAATTCAATCGATCTGCGAGTGCGCTCACAATACGTTAAAAGGAAATGTTCCCTTATCAAAACCTCAGAAGTGTAAATTATCCCGATATAAGCACATCCTTAGAAAACTTGCAAAGAGCGGTAAAAGTTGGAAGAAAAAGAAAGATATAATAATACAAAAAGGAGGTACTTTATTCCCATTATTAATCGGTCCTATTCTGAGTACAGTACTACAGCATTTATTAAATTAAAATGGAGCACGCTAAGAAAATGGTTATACTACCCGAGGACTTTGTACGAAAAATGCATGAAAATGAAAGTGCGAGTGTTATGAGTGAATTAGATAAAGAAATGAAAGACATATTAAATAATTCTAATTTTAACGATCGGGAAAAATGGTTAAAATATCAACAAGTTTTACAGCGTTATCTCCATTTCGCTGAGCAGCAGAGGAAACCTATAGAACTAACAATACATGAAAATAGTAGTTATAAAGAAAACGAAGAAAAAGAATATACGGACTCTTACCAAAATGAAATTTTAGAATCAATTCCTAAATCATTTCGAAAAAATGGCGAGAACCTTTTAAACCGATTATCGCAAGACAAATCTATCAAATGGGATTCGTTAGGTACCGTTACTATTGACAATATACGGATTCCGGGATCAAATATAGTTGATCTTTTTAACGATGCATTAAGACCTAGAAAATCAACAAATCCTCCAGGTTGGAACCAATTTATAGACACGTTAAAAAGGAATAATGTCCCTAGAAGTTATATAGGAAACCCTAAACTAAGAGATTATCTGGATAAAGAAATTATAAAAGAAACGGGCACTAGACAACGTGATCCAATGTTTTATAGACCATCCACTAGGCAACCTGAAACTCCAGAAAAAAGTACACCAAAAATTATTAGACAGTCTCTGTCACCTCGAAATTTACCATTAAAGTGGGATAAACTTTAAAATGGAAAAAAATCTAAGACAAATTTATTACAACACTTCACATCCTGCCGGATATTCTGGAGCTAATGTATTGATAAAGACTTTGAAACATAAGTACAAAACGAACAAAATTAAAGAATGGCTTCAATCACAAGATACATATACTCTCCATAAACAAGTGCGAAAAAAATTTCCTAGAAATAAATATATTGTCAACAACAAAGATCAGTTATGGCAAGCCGACTTAAACGATATGCGTGGAATAGCAAAATATAATGATGGAACAAATTACATACTAACAGTTATTGATGTATTTAGTAAATACGCATTTGCATTTCCGTTAAAAAGTAAAACTGGCACCTCAGTTAAGGAAGCGTTTGAATATATTTTTAAATATTCCAACAGAAAACCACAATGTATCCAAACAGACAAGGGAACGGAATTTACTTCACAATTAGTACGAAAATATTTTCAAGACAATGATATAATCTATTCTACAACAAGGAATCCCGATGTAAAAGCTGCGGTTGTTGAACGTTTTAATAGAACTCTAAAGAGTAGAATGTGGCGTTATCTAACTTTTAAAAACACTTATAGATACATCGATGTACTCACAGATTTAATGAAAGCTTATAACAATGCTGTACATTCTACAATAAAAATGGCACCTGCAGATGTAAAGGACTCCAATATTCTAACAGTTTGGAAAAATATTTACAATAAACCGCAAATTGCTTCTAAACCAAAATTCAAAACGGGAGACATTGTAAGAATTGTTATGGAAAAAGGACCATTTGAAAAAGGTTACAAAACTAAATGGAGTGAAGAAGTATTTACAATTACCAAAGTTATAAAACGCGCACTTCCCGTTTACGAATTAAAAGATTTAAAAGGAGAACCAATAGAAGGATCGTTTTACGAATTTGAATTACAAAAAGTTATACTTGAAAAAGAAAAAATTTACAAAATAGATAAAATAATTGACA
>JAGFPH010014961.1:11153-22296 GCA_018207615.1 Philaenus spumarius | reverse complement strand
AATGTTGTATCTATTTATAGTTACCATGGCAACGAATACTTCTGCTAAATAAACATACCCTTTATTTAGTTGTTTAATGTTATAGGCCTAACCTAAACGATGTTCACGGAAATTTGCAATAATAGTTATAGACGTGAGCGAACTAGGCCCTAGGCCTAAATCGATATTGAAATATTAAACTTTAATTTAGGCCTGACTTATTTCTGAGGCATAGCGTTGAGATTATGGTTAATCCTTTAAACTGTATTTTTATTACAGGTAAGCCTAATGTTGTATATACCCTTTATTTAGTTGTTTAATGTTATAGGCCTAACCTCAAAACTCAATAATCCAATATTTATTATTGAAATCATAGCCCTGCTTATAATCGAGCTTTAGCTCGGTCTCCTGGTACTTTAAATGTAAAAAAGAAGTTTTCAAATTCACTTCGCTTCGCGATTTGGGTCCTCCGATTTCTTAAAAACAAGAATTTTGAATTTACTTCGCTTCGCTTCGCGACTCGCTTCGGTCCGCACTGGTCCATTGGTCTGCACTGTAAGCCACTTCCATTTGCAATTCGGTCCACCGATGTAAAAAATCTAAGTTTTTTAATTTAAATGTAAAAGAACGAAGTTCTCAAATTTACTTTGCTTCGCGATTTAGGTCCACTGATTTCTTAAAAACAAGAATTTTTAATTTACTTCGTTCGCCATTTCGCTTTGTGATTTGGTCCACCGATTTCTAAAATTCGAAGTTTTTTAAATTTAAATGTAAAAAAGAAGTTTTCACATTCACTTCGCTTCGCCACTTCGCTTCGCGATTTGGGTCCTCCGATTTCTTAAAAATAAGAATTTTGAATTTACTTCGCTTCGCTTTGAGCTTCGCTTTGCGACTCGCTTCGGTCCGCACCGGTCCATTGGTCAGCACATTCCGCGTTTTATTAATCCCCAGTATTTAGTACTATAGGCCTAGTATTTAACAGTAGGCCTAGAATGTAAAACAACGTCTTTGTCTGCCAAAATATTAGGCTAGGGTCGAATAGTAAACTTACACTGTATTTAGTCACAGTTTGTTTACCTGCATTCAAAATTTTTTACATTCTACTGTTAAATGTTGAATACAGGTGAATATATATTAAATGTGACTAAATACTGTAGGTTAGAACCTTTAACGTTTTATTTTTTTTAATATTCTTGTAAGAGTGAGAACTAATATTGATTGTTTATCCATGTTCAGCACGAAAATAATGTATAAAAAGTTTGGACGCTATTGGGGCTGGGGCAGTCAAAGTAAACAATTACCCTAGCCTAATATTTTTGAAGACAAAGACATTGTTTTACATTCTACTGTTAAATGTTGAATACAGGTAAACATACTGTGACTAAATACAGTGTAAGTTTACTATTCGACCCTAGCCTAATATTTTGGCACACAAAGACGTTGTTTTACATTCTAGGCCTACTGTTAAATACAGGTAAACATACTGTGACTAAATAGGCATACTATAGGTTAGAACCTTTTAAGTTTTCTTTTTTATTATTCTTGCATTTCTGTTGCCATAGGTTAGCCTAGGGTCGAATAGTAAATTTGCGCCCCTGTAATATACAAATATAACATAACCTTACCTGTTTCACTTTGTCTTTTAACACTTTTGAAAAGTATTTTTATATACCTAAATCAGACGCGTTCTTGAATCAGTAACACCTATTATTTTATCTTTAAAATTGTGTAGGCCTTTACGTTTTAAATAGGCTAGTGAACAATTAATATGAAATTTACAAAACAAATGAATAAACAATTTAAATCCTAAGAAACAACATAGTATAATCAGAAATTAGATTTCTTTTGCTAGAAATGACAAAGTCAAAGTTAACAATTACTATTTACTAGGGATGTTGCGATACTATCGATATTAGTAAATATCGATATTTTTGCTTCGATATTTCCGATATTTTTGCTTCGATATTTCCGATATTATAGATTCGATATTATCGCAATATCGAAAGAATAATGTCAATATCGGATTTCGATATTTTTGTCTATTCTGTAGCTGTAGCAATTACGTTTTTTTTACAACAGAATTGCAACTAATAAAAATAAAAACACAAGGCACTTACTTATCATATACAATCACAGAATGTTTTTTAGTTTATAAACATACCTAAGTTTGTATTTAACTTTCCTTTATATGAACTTAAAATGTCTTAATGAACTACGCTTGATCATAGAGTAACTACTGTCTACAGTATATCGTCCTGAACATAGACTTCCTCCCGCTAGTATTTTTGAGTTCGATGTGTATTTTCAGAATACTGTATAAGCTTAATAAGCATAATTTAACATAACCACTAGTCATACGTAAGTAAACAATGACCAAAATTTCTGAACTTTAGCTGTATTCTTTAGAGTTTTATGTTTTCCCAATTTCTATAATATTTGATTCCCGCGAAAACGATTGAGTTTTAGAGTTAGTTTGACGTGTAGTATCAGAATACAAGCAAAATATGTACATCATAACTCTGGTCAGATGTAAGTAAATAATTATTCCTACCATATTATTAGTATATATTTTACACGTTAAAAAATAATATCGATATCATTTGATATTGCTGATATCGATATTTTGTTTCGATAATATCGTGATATCGATATTAGAGCTTGATATCGATATCAATATCGAATATCGGAAACTTCCCGATATCGCAACAACCCTAACAATTACTAGAGATTCTAGAGATTTTTGGATGTTTCTAAGCTGAGAGAACAGAACAGAACTCATGAGCAGTGTCTCCACCATTA
The DNA here is from genome assembly GCA_018207615.1 of Philaenus spumarius. Lineage (NCBI taxonomy): Eukaryota > Metazoa > Arthropoda > Insecta > Hemiptera > Aphrophoridae > Philaenus > Philaenus spumarius. Next base: position 19,518 of record JAGFPH010014961.1, on the reverse strand, counting down.
CCACTTACTAATCTTACTATTACCCTAAAAGATTAAAAAAATTACCCTAAACATAACACAAAATAACCCTAAATCCTGAACAATTAGTATTACCCGTAGTATTGACTTAAATTAGGTCGTATTTTTAAAATATTGTTCTCAACTGGTTAGTTTTATTGTATATATATATATATATATATAGTAATAATATGTATAATATATAATTATATATATATATATATATATATATATATATATATATATATATAGTATAATCCATATCTTAAGATTGATTCTACATAAACCTGTTATACTATTTTACAAGCTTCACTCGCAACACTATTCCTTAATCAGAAAAATGCGTAATATATTGACCTTAACTACTGCATGACAATGTTTAGATAAGCTTTTCAATTAAGCTTGTCATCCAGTAAAATCCCCAGAATTCTATGAATTTTTACAAAAATTAAAAATTTCAAATGATTGATTGTGATAATTACGGGAGCCCGGCTCTGTGACCTGAGATGCGCCAGCCCCACCCTTGTGGGGGCCTTGATCATAATATTCAAATAAACATATATAATAAATACTTTTTGAAATATAATTTTTGTATTAAGAGAATATTCAAATAAATATATATTTTCATTAAAACGTTGTTAAACTTGTATTAATATATATATATATATATAAATTTATATTTTTTATTAATAACATCGATTTTTGCTTTTATGCTCATTACTAGTTTTCGAGAACAGTTCTATAATCTGAATATTATATCTGTACTCTATAACTATTTAATATCCACATCGACCAATAACACATAAATAGTAATCTATTCCCACAGCAGCAGGGGTTTCTCATAATTTTCCCAGTACCGGAATTGGGCCGCCCGGTCCTACAATCTCTCGATAGTTACTCGCTGGATAAATATATTGCGTTCTACCTTTGATTATGGACGTTCTAGATAGGCCACCTAATGCATTCTTTAGTGAGAGATTTTTGAAGCAAAGGTTCAAGTAGTGTCAATGTCTGACGACAGGTTGCGCTGATCTTGAAATGTTTAAAATGGTTATTTTGTTGACGACTAGAATGAGCTACAGTCGACTTACCGTCACTAGACAGTAAATTGCCACTTGTAGTTTGTTTAATAATATGTGACATTTTAGTAATTTAAATTAAATCTGTAGATGTATTTTATAAATACAGTTATCAAGCTATTGATATTATTAAGTACAAATATACACAGTCATTGTATACGAATATTACAAAATCATTACAATCCTTATATATAATTCTGTAAGCGAAATTTTAGATTCAAAATTGTGGGAATTTGGTAAATCGGAGGATGATGGGAGAGGTATCAATTCAATGAACGAGGGAAAAATATTAAGTTTTTCTAAAATTAAAAACTAAGGGGTTTTTGGGGTCCCCGAAAAACGAAAAATCCCCATAAGAAATACATGAGAATTTAAAAACATCTGCTTTGTTTACATTAAAACATTTGGTATTAAATAAATAAATTAAAAACATAAAACAGACACCACCAAAAAAACACTTTTCGGGTTCAGGGAGCACCAAAACAAATAGTTCCACTAAAAATATTTTTGGGTTCAGGGAGCACCAACACAGATAATTCCACTAAACATTTTTGGGGGTTCAGGGAGCACCAAAACAGATAGTTACACTAAAACCTCAAATTCGAAAATTTGGACGAAAACAATACTTTCTCCATATATACTACGTATAGGATGGTGAAAGTAAAAATATAACCCATGGCCTACAAAAATATAATTTATATTTTCATTGCCATAGCAACCAACTACATAAAATAACAAATAAATCAGCTGATTCGGATAATCAACTTAGAAATACAATTTTAGGTTAGACCTAGTTTATTAATTTAATTGTCTTAGGCAATAACACAAGTTTTGTTTTCTGTACCTTTCGAATGATTTAAAAGCTTCATTACTCTCCTTTTATAAAAAATACTTAAAAAAGGTAGCCTACTACAAATTTCCATGTTTACGAATTAATATAATGATCATTAAACAACAAATTTGTAATAGAAATAAAAGAAATTAAAATTTTGTTTCATGTTAAGAAATTTCAATTATTAATAATGTCCTAATAACTGCATTAGGTAAGCTAAGAGTGCCTATGTTTATATATAATACGTGAAGCAGATTTTTGTGAACACAACTCCTCCCTTATTTCTAGACCAAATTTAATGTTTGAGTTTGCGACGGAAATTAGCCAGTCGCAAGGCGCTAATTAGACTTGCTAATTAGAACCACAAAACATTAAAAGTTAACGAATTTAAATTTTAAAGACAGCATAAGAATCAGAAAATTAAAGCGTAAATAAAAGAAAGAATAAGTTTTTGATGATATACGAATAGTTTCAGAGTTATTAAAGAAATTAGTTTAACGTTTTATTAATCAGAATAATAACAGACAGAGGCGATATGAATTGTGCTAAGTTCAATCGACAAGATGGGACAAGAGAATTCCTGTCGAGAACGGCAAAAGTTTGTCAGCTTCTACTTGTTGCTAGGCAGATCTAAAACCAGGTTAAATTTTGATAATTATAAATGTTGTATATTATTTTAGTTAATTAAAAAGAGGGGGAAAAGACGAATAAAACAGTATAAAAAGTTTTTTAATAGAGTAATTAATTTAGGAGTTATAGCACAAAAAGTAAGAGCAAAAAATGAAAAATCGTTGTGTCGAATAAATTCAAAAAACTAATTAGGCCTAATAGAGACCTAATAAGGCCTATGAAAGAATAGCACAAATTCATTTCCAAATAAAAATAACTTAGTAACAAAAAAGGGATTTAAAGTCATTAATTTGCATAAAAAGGCCTATAACTTCAAAAATAAAGTTAAATTCAAAAAATGAAAAGGGGGAAAATTGACATACTAACAAAAGGTAACTATGCAAGGTTTAGACAAAAAATCATAGTTAAAATTAAAGGAATTAAATAATAAAAATAAATAACTTTAAAGTCAACAAAAGGAAGAAATAATTAGAATAGTTTGTAATAAATGGCAAAATAGGTTAGAAAACAGTTAAATGCATTGTAATATCACTTGAGATGTGAGAAAGGTAAAATCGGGGGGGAATAAAACACAAAAATCGGCAGCGCAAAATTAGGCTTCCAAAAATCAACCATAGCGGGAGAACCAAACAAGATAGAAGAAATCCAAAAACATATTCGTTCGTTTGGGAACCAAACGAAGAGGATAGAAAGAAGAAAATTCCAAATTTGATAAAATTCACAGAATTAAATTTCAAAATTCAACGAAAACTTGCGAAGCAAATAACACGGCGAAAAAAGGGCGTACGACTTCAAATCAAAGGGCTACGTGAGCAGAAGGTCGTCATGTACAAGATGAGACCAACAAAACCAAAATTGGGCCAAGGACAAGAAAGTTACGGCAGTTTGAAATTTTCAAAGCCAAATTGCATTGATTTCAAGAATGAACACGCCGAGCAAAAGTAAACAGTAACGAGACAAATCTGCCGATTATTGGAGGGGATAGAGCCTAAAGTCGGTAGGCTTGTCGAGTTAGTTCAGTTTTAGATACCAGACCGTCACCACGTACTTCAGAGATCCTAGAAGGGCTTTCCAAGAGACTAGCTAAGGGAACGATCGCAGTGGAACACTCGCAAGAATAGCGGACATTGGGCGTCATCAGCATAAGTCAGAGAGAGTAAATCTTGAAGAAAATCGAGGCGAGGACCTATCTAGCTAAACTCCGGTCAAGAGTAACGGGCCGAAAACCGTACTGCCATTGGGACTTAACTAGACCTAGGAGGATTCCGGAGGACCAACACCGCCAGGATTGGGAACCGAAGACAGAACATCTTGTTTGTTGTAAGTAACAGATTATCAAGTTGTTTTGAATCTAGGAAAATTTTAATAAATTCAAAATCAATAAATTAAATTAATAAAAAAAAAAGTAAATTCAGGGAAAAGTATAACGAAAGTAAAATCAATTTAATAATAATTAACTCACATCTCACAGTGGTAAATATCGACGAAAATTTAATTATAAATATATATTCAATTTATCCATTGTATTTTGTGTTGAAAACGCAGTTGCGTAAGTTTAATATAGTAATTTTGTTCAATAAATTGGTTATTTCTTGAAAGAGTTGCTAAAATCATTTATAAAATCAGTACAATACCATAAATCATTCAGTGCTCTAATTATAAGGATTCAGGTGAGGCAAAAGTGTTTTCTGATCATAACAAGTATATCTCCACCGGGGACGACCTCGAGATCGGAGTTAGAAAAGGAGCTAGTGTACTAAAGAGAAAACAAAAACAAAAGTTTTCTAAAAATTTTAAAATAAGAACTGGAAATTAAAGAAAAACAATTTCCAATTCTTGCCATCGCATCAACCACTCAAAAAGGGTCATACGGGCAGGTACAAGTTGACCGAATTTCAAGTAAAATTAACTAAAAGGTAAAAGGTAAGGAAGAGGGGCAAATAAGTCTGGTAGAGTGTGGGAGGTGACCAGGGCAAGTGGCGTCCGAACGTGGGGCCAAAACCCTGTGATTCCGAAAACGGGAAAAGTAGAGAGAGGCTGGTGCGTGCAAGTGGCGACCGAACGTGGGGCCAAAACCCTGTGATTCCGAAAACGGAAAAGTAGAGAGAGGCTGGTGCGTGGCAAGTTGTTAAAAAATTCGTCTCATTTCGAAGTTTTGCAATAAGGTTTTAGATGTAAAAAAATTCTTATCCTTAATGGCGTGAGCTAATCTCAAAGGTCGGGTTTTACCCACAAGATTAACATGGAACTAATTTAAAAACATTTCTATACAAAACAGCTGTTTATAATAAGAACCAAACTAATCCAGCTGCTTTCGTGGAAGCAAATAATGATTTTTAAATAACAGATAATATAATTGAGTCGGATGTCCAGCTTTTAGTACAAAATCATATTTTAAGTTAGGCCTATACTGAACCAACACATGTTTCAACACACACAAACCAATAAAAACTTACGTTAAGGAATTAAAAAATAAGAAAAAATATGTTACATCCTAATTAAAATTAAATAAGACATATTATAGTAGACCTATTTATTAATAATATACGGTAATTGATAGTGAGTAACTTTTTGGTTAGGTTTTTGATTAAGTGTACACCTGAGACATACTGGTTCTTTTCAACTTTATTATAACTGTTGTTATAAAATATACGAAATAATTTGATTTGAACATTTAACATGATTTACCATCTTAGTTTAGAGGTTTTATTAATCCTCCTACACCTTTATTACAAATAAAACATAACATGTTTTTAGAAGGTTCCAACGGGGGTTGGCGTGCGGAGCACGCAGGGGTCTCCCCTAGTAAATTATGAATATTGGTAATCTGATAGATATTATCGGTCAATCGGAAAGGATAGTCTTAGCAACTTTTAATCACAAAAAAATATTTTACTATCAATTATATTTATTTTAATTTATATGTTTGTGAAATTAAATAGGAAAGGAAAACTTTTCTTACTGAACTTATGTTTAATACCTAATTTTAAATTTAATGCGTTCGAAATATTATTGTTATAACGGGTATTCATAACTGTATTGTCTTTGAATTTGTAAATTACAAATGTTACATTAAAACATAATTAGGTAGGTATTATGAAATTTGTTAAAGTTAGTTCTACCAAAATACATAAATGCATGCTACATTCAATTTTTCCTCAGATACGTACAGTATTTAGAATTTAAATAGACATGATAAAATGTTGTTTGGGTTTCGAAGGAGAGATGAAATGCTTTCAGTTTTAAGAATAAACAAACTGAACTGACCTCACACTCCCCTCCCCCACTTCTTACAGGAAGATTACTTCCTGTAGATGTAGCCTGTTGTTACCTTCAAGCTCCAAGGTCAGTTCTATCTCGATTTACTCTCTATCTCTCTCTCTTTTCGTTAAAAGCAATGCTCCTTTAGATTTAGAACGCTAGAGGGCAGCACATTATGAAGCACAAGTTCAAGTAGTGTCAAATGTGTCACGACAGGATGCGCTGGCGTATTCTCTCACCGTATAGTCCATAAGGTGGGATATCTGTATGTATAATCAAGGATATCATCCCTCTTGGTATTATTATCTCTGGTGGATATCTTGTTAATGACTGAAAAATGATGTGCAATGAAACAATGGTTTAATAACCAAAAGCATACAATCCCAGTACCAAAACAAACTTTAACCCAAGGTGAGATAGAACGTTTCTAAAACAAGTACGAAACAATATTTAATTATCTATACTATTATATACAAATCTAATGGTGTCTGCCTGTGTGTGTTAAATCACGTAAAAACTACTGGTTGGATTTGAATGAAATTTGGCACACATATAGATCATGTCCTGGAATGGGACATAGGCTAGAATTAATTAAGATTTAAATTCATTTGAAACAACGATCCCTAAAACAATAAATATTTATTATTATACTTCCATTAAGACTAGAGTGCTGGAAATGTGTACATTTATTTCTTACAAGATATATATCAAAAATATTTGTATTTTTTAGTGTACTGCTAAGGGATGAAAATGTAACAACCCCTAAAACAATACAAATTATTATACTTCCCATTAAGCTAGAGAGCTGGAAATTGGTACATTTATTTCTTACAATACATATATACTATGTAAATCATAGTTTCATTTTTTATCGTGCTGCTAAGGGCCACTAAGGGGTGAAAATGTAATAACAACCCCTAAAACAATAAAAAACTTTACCGCCGAAATCTATGCCATATATAAAACATTACAAATAACCAAAAATTTAAACCATAAAAATTACATTATATGTAAGATTCACAAGCCGCAATACTTGACATACATAATGCAATCATATAATATGGAGAAGGTTGCAGTTAATTTTCAACATAATTATTGAAATAATAGAAAATAAAGATAAATCTTTTGTAATGCAGTGGGTACCTGGTCATACAGGCATATCTAAAAAATGAACATGTAGACATATTAGCTCAGAAAGCAGCACTAATCCAAGAAACAGTCCAAGATTTTATCATACCTATTGGCGATTTCATAAAACAATCAAAGAAATACTATAAAAATCTCTATGAACAAACAGCAAAGGACACTAACAAGGCATTTTGGTACAAACAAATAAATAACAAAATAGAAAAGAATCCATGGTTCAATTCAATAAAATTAAATGGGTCAGACATAATACAAATTTGCAGACTAAGATTTGGACACACTAAAACAAACGAAAAACTGTATCTTATAAAACAATATTTTACACCAAATTGTTTATCGTGCACATCAAATGAAATACAAACACTACAACATATAGTTTTTGAGTGCCCAGCGTACGAAAGCCACAGACAGATAATATATAACAAACTTGAAGCCAAAAACTGGAAACCCCTTTCCTTTTAAGTGACATTCTCAAAGAGAATAATCTTGAAATTATTATAGAAGTTATAAACATGTTAAAAGTGCGAAAATACCAATCTGAAACTTTTCCCAACTAAATATATATAGACACTATAAAACAAAAGAGAATACAAACATTTTAAAATATAAACATCCATGTTTATCCTCGGTTGGAGGGTCTTCTATCCATGGTCCATAACCTTTCGGAATAGGAATGCCAGAAGGACCTCTGGCGAGAAGATATACCAGAAACAACCTGCCGCATCCTAAAAAATCCCACATTATCCAATTTCTCAAAAACTCCCCTATATGTGACTAACATATACTCGAAATAGAATCAAATACAATTAACAGTATACAAACTCAGTCCCATGTAAGCAACATATATTTACAATGTATTTAGATTAATTAATTGTACCACCCACTAACAATATTTTTTTTTTTTTAAATATCTCCAACATTAAAAGGTAGTCATAGCAGTAATCGTGTATGTATTAAACAACAGTAAACACTGTAACATAATATAAAATAAAAAAACTAAAGATTTGACAATGCAATTGTAAGTTAAGGGGGGTATTCACCCAAGCCCGTCTGTAGACATCATCAAGCATGAACAGTTAGACATCCAGAAAAAAAAATTTGGCACACATATAGATCATGACCTGGAATGAGACATAGGCTAGAATTCATAGGGTTGAAACAACCCCTAAAACAATAAATATTTATTATTATCTTATCTTCTAAAGTGAGAGATAATTGTCTGTCTGCTAAATGGATCTGGAATCTCATCTAAGGATTTTTGATTTTTTGATTTTATATGGGGCTTTTGGCCACGAGAAATCGATTGGAAATGGTCACCAGTCTGGGAAAATTCGTTTTCTACGTCTTTTTATTAAATTAAAAAGTGAAATTTGTCCATTTTAAACAATACAAAGCACAGCTGATGCAAATGTTTTCAATG
>JAGFPH010014961.1:0-11143 GCA_018207615.1 Philaenus spumarius | reverse complement strand
AATGTTGTATCTATTTATAGTTACCATGGCAACGAATACTTCTGCTAAATAAACATACCCTTTATTTAGTTGTTTAATGTTATAGGCCTAACCTAAACGATGTTCACGGAAATTTGCAATAATAGTTATAGACGTGAGCGAACTAGGCCCTAGGCCTAAATCGATATTGAAATATTAAACTTTAATTTAGGCCTGACTTATTTCTGAGGCATAGCGTTGAGATTATGGTTAATCCTTTAAACTGTATTTTTATTACAGGTAAGCCTAATGTTGTATATACCCTTTATTTAGTTGTTTAATGTTATAGGCCTAACCTCAAAACTCAATAATCCAATATTTATTATTGAAATCATAGCCCTGCTTATAATCGAGCTTTAGCTCGGTCTCCTGGTACTTTAAATGTAAAAAAGAAGTTTTCAAATTCACTTCGCTTCGCGATTTGGGTCCTCCGATTTCTTAAAAACAAGAATTTTGAATTTACTTCGCTTCGCTTCGCGACTCGCTTCGGTCCGCACTGGTCCATTGGTCTGCACTGTAAGCCACTTCCATTTGCAATTCGGTCCACCGATGTAAAAAATCTAAGTTTTTTAATTTAAATGTAAAAGAACGAAGTTCTCAAATTTACTTTGCTTCGCGATTTAGGTCCACTGATTTCTTAAAAACAAGAATTTTTAATTTACTTCGTTCGCCATTTCGCTTTGTGATTTGGTCCACCGATTTCTAAAATTCGAAGTTTTTTAAATTTAAATGTAAAAAAGAAGTTTTCACATTCACTTCGCTTCGCCACTTCGCTTCGCGATTTGGGTCCTCCGATTTCTTAAAAATAAGAATTTTGAATTTACTTCGCTTCGCTTTGAGCTTCGCTTTGCGACTCGCTTCGGTCCGCACCGGTCCATTGGTCAGCACATTCCGCGTTTTATTAATCCCCAGTATTTAGTACTATAGGCCTAGTATTTAACAGTAGGCCTAGAATGTAAAACAACGTCTTTGTCTGCCAAAATATTAGGCTAGGGTCGAATAGTAAACTTACACTGTATTTAGTCACAGTTTGTTTACCTGCATTCAAAATTTTTTACATTCTACTGTTAAATGTTGAATACAGGTGAATATATATTAAATGTGACTAAATACTGTAGGTTAGAACCTTTAACGTTTTATTTTTTTTAATATTCTTGTAAGAGTGAGAACTAATATTGATTGTTTATCCATGTTCAGCACGAAAATAATGTATAAAAAGTTTGGACGCTATTGGGGCTGGGGCAGTCAAAGTAAACAATTACCCTAGCCTAATATTTTTGAAGACAAAGACATTGTTTTACATTCTACTGTTAAATGTTGAATACAGGTAAACATACTGTGACTAAATACAGTGTAAGTTTACTATTCGACCCTAGCCTAATATTTTGGCACACAAAGACGTTGTTTTACATTCTAGGCCTACTGTTAAATACAGGTAAACATACTGTGACTAAATAGGCATACTATAGGTTAGAACCTTTTAAGTTTTCTTTTTTATTATTCTTGCATTTCTGTTGCCATAGGTTAGCCTAGGGTCGAATAGTAAATTTGCGCCCCTGTAATATACAAATATAACATAACCTTACCTGTTTCACTTTGTCTTTTAACACTTTTGAAAAGTATTTTTATATACCTAAATCAGACGCGTTCTTGAATCAGTAACACCTATTATTTTATCTTTAAAATTGTGTAGGCCTTTACGTTTTAAATAGGCTAGTGAACAATTAATATGAAATTTACAAAACAAATGAATAAACAATTTAAATCCTAAGAAACAACATAGTATAATCAGAAATTAGATTTCTTTTGCTAGAAATGACAAAGTCAAAGTTAACAATTACTATTTACTAGGGATGTTGCGATACTATCGATATTAGTAAATATCGATATTTTTGCTTCGATATTTCCGATATTTTTGCTTCGATATTTCCGATATTATAGATTCGATATTATCGCAATATCGAAAGAATAATGTCAATATCGGATTTCGATATTTTTGTCTATTCTGTAGCTGTAGCAATTACGTTTTTTTTACAACAGAATTGCAACTAATAAAAATAAAAACACAAGGCACTTACTTATCATATACAATCACAGAATGTTTTTTAGTTTATAAACATACCTAAGTTTGTATTTAACTTTCCTTTATATGAACTTAAAATGTCTTAATGAACTACGCTTGATCATAGAGTAACTACTGTCTACAGTATATCGTCCTGAACATAGACTTCCTCCCGCTAGTATTTTTGAGTTCGATGTGTATTTTCAGAATACTGTATAAGCTTAATAAGCATAATTTAACATAACCACTAGTCATACGTAAGTAAACAATGACCAAAATTTCTGAACTTTAGCTGTATTCTTTAGAGTTTTATGTTTTCCCAATTTCTATAATATTTGATTCCCGCGAAAACGATTGAGTTTTAGAGTTAGTTTGACGTGTAGTATCAGAATACAAGCAAAATATGTACATCATAACTCTGGTCAGATGTAAGTAAATAATTATTCCTACCATATTATTAGTATATATTTTACACGTTAAAAAATAATATCGATATCATTTGATATTGCTGATATCGATATTTTGTTTCGATAATATCGTGATATCGATATTAGAGCTTGATATCGATATCAATATCGAATATCGGAAACTTCCCGATATCGCAACAACCCTAACAATTACTAGAGATTCTAGAGATTTTTGGATGTTTCTAAGCTGAGAGAACAGAACAGAACTCATGAGCAGTGTCTCCACCATTACCACTTACTAATCTTACTATTACCCTAAAAGATTAAAAAAATTACCCTAAACATAACACAAAATAACCCTAAATCCTGAACAATTAGTATTACCCGTAGTATTGACTTAAATTAGGTCGTATTTTTAAAATATTGTTCTCAACTGGTTAGTTTTATTGTATATATATATATATATATATAGTAATAATATGTATAATATATAATTATATATATATATATATATATATATATATATATATATATATATAGTATAATCCATATCTTAAGATTGATTCTACATAAACCTGTTATACTATTTTACAAGCTTCACTCGCAACACTATTCCTTAATCAGAAAAATGCGTAATATATTGACCTTAACTACTGCATGACAATGTTTAGATAAGCTTTTCAATTAAGCTTGTCATCCAGTAAAATCCCCAGAATTCTATGAATTTTTACAAAAATTAAAAATTTCAAATGATTGATTGTGATAATTACGGGAGCCCGGCTCTGTGACCTGAGATGCGCCAGCCCCACCCTTGTGGGGGCCTTGATCATAATATTCAAATAAACATATATAATAAATACTTTTTGAAATATAATTTTTGTATTAAGAGAATATTCAAATAAATATATATTTTCATTAAAACGTTGTTAAACTTGTATTAATATATATATATATATATAAATTTATATTTTTTATTAATAACATCGATTTTTGCTTTTATGCTCATTACTAGTTTTCGAGAACAGTTCTATAATCTGAATATTATATCTGTACTCTATAACTATTTAATATCCACATCGACCAATAACACATAAATAGTAATCTATTCCCACAGCAGCAGGGGTTTCTCATAATTTTCCCAGTACCGGAATTGGGCCGCCCGGTCCTACAATCTCTCGATAGTTACTCGCTGGATAAATATATTGCGTTCTACCTTTGATTATGGACGTTCTAGATAGGCCACCTAATGCATTCTTTAGTGAGAGATTTTTGAAGCAAAGGTTCAAGTAGTGTCAATGTCTGACGACAGGTTGCGCTGATCTTGAAATGTTTAAAATGGTTATTTTGTTGACGACTAGAATGAGCTACAGTCGACTTACCGTCACTAGACAGTAAATTGCCACTTGTAGTTTGTTTAATAATATGTGACATTTTAGTAATTTAAATTAAATCTGTAGATGTATTTTATAAATACAGTTATCAAGCTATTGATATTATTAAGTACAAATATACACAGTCATTGTATACGAATATTACAAAATCATTACAATCCTTATATATAATTCTGTAAGCGAAATTTTAGATTCAAAATTGTGGGAATTTGGTAAATCGGAGGATGATGGGAGAGGTATCAATTCAATGAACGAGGGAAAAATATTAAGTTTTTCTAAAATTAAAAACTAAGGGGTTTTTGGGGTCCCCGAAAAACGAAAAATCCCCATAAGAAATACATGAGAATTTAAAAACATCTGCTTTGTTTACATTAAAACATTTGGTATTAAATAAATAAATTAAAAACATAAAACAGACACCACCAAAAAAACACTTTTCGGGTTCAGGGAGCACCAAAACAAATAGTTCCACTAAAAATATTTTTGGGTTCAGGGAGCACCAACACAGATAATTCCACTAAACATTTTTGGGGGTTCAGGGAGCACCAAAACAGATAGTTACACTAAAACCTCAAATTCGAAAATTTGGACGAAAACAATACTTTCTCCATATATACTACGTATAGGATGGTGAAAGTAAAAATATAACCCATGGCCTACAAAAATATAATTTATATTTTCATTGCCATAGCAACCAACTACATAAAATAACAAATAAATCAGCTGATTCGGATAATCAACTTAGAAATACAATTTTAGGTTAGACCTAGTTTATTAATTTAATTGTCTTAGGCAATAACACAAGTTTTGTTTTCTGTACCTTTCGAATGATTTAAAAGCTTCATTACTCTCCTTTTATAAAAAATACTTAAAAAAGGTAGCCTACTACAAATTTCCATGTTTACGAATTAATATAATGATCATTAAACAACAAATTTGTAATAGAAATAAAAGAAATTAAAATTTTGTTTCATGTTAAGAAATTTCAATTATTAATAATGTCCTAATAACTGCATTAGGTAAGCTAAGAGTGCCTATGTTTATATATAATACGTGAAGCAGATTTTTGTGAACACAACTCCTCCCTTATTTCTAGACCAAATTTAATGTTTGAGTTTGCGACGGAAATTAGCCAGTCGCAAGGCGCTAATTAGACTTGCTAATTAGAACCACAAAACATTAAAAGTTAACGAATTTAAATTTTAAAGACAGCATAAGAATCAGAAAATTAAAGCGTAAATAAAAGAAAGAATAAGTTTTTGATGATATACGAATAGTTTCAGAGTTATTAAAGAAATTAGTTTAACGTTTTATTAATCAGAATAATAACAGACAGAGGCGATATGAATTGTGCTAAGTTCAATCGACAAGATGGGACAAGAGAATTCCTGTCGAGAACGGCAAAAGTTTGTCAGCTTCTACTTGTTGCTAGGCAGATCTAAAACCAGGTTAAATTTTGATAATTATAAATGTTGTATATTATTTTAGTTAATTAAAAAGAGGGGGAAAAGACGAATAAAACAGTATAAAAAGTTTTTTAATAGAGTAATTAATTTAGGAGTTATAGCACAAAAAGTAAGAGCAAAAAATGAAAAATCGTTGTGTCGAATAAATTCAAAAAACTAATTAGGCCTAATAGAGACCTAATAAGGCCTATGAAAGAATAGCACAAATTCATTTCCAAATAAAAATAACTTAGTAACAAAAAAGGGATTTAAAGTCATTAATTTGCATAAAAAGGCCTATAACTTCAAAAATAAAGTTAAATTCAAAAAATGAAAAGGGGGAAAATTGACATACTAACAAAAGGTAACTATGCAAGGTTTAGACAAAAAATCATAGTTAAAATTAAAGGAATTAAATAATAAAAATAAATAACTTTAAAGTCAACAAAAGGAAGAAATAATTAGAATAGTTTGTAATAAATGGCAAAATAGGTTAGAAAACAGTTAAATGCATTGTAATATCACTTGAGATGTGAGAAAGGTAAAATCGGGGGGGAATAAAACACAAAAATCGGCAGCGCAAAATTAGGCTTCCAAAAATCAACCATAGCGGGAGAACCAAACAAGATAGAAGAAATCCAAAAACATATTCGTTCGTTTGGGAACCAAACGAAGAGGATAGAAAGAAGAAAATTCCAAATTTGATAAAATTCACAGAATTAAATTTCAAAATTCAACGAAAACTTGCGAAGCAAATAACACGGCGAAAAAAGGGCGTACGACTTCAAATCAAAGGGCTACGTGAGCAGAAGGTCGTCATGTACAAGATGAGACCAACAAAACCAAAATTGGGCCAAGGACAAGAAAGTTACGGCAGTTTGAAATTTTCAAAGCCAAATTGCATTGATTTCAAGAATGAACACGCCGAGCAAAAGTAAACAGTAACGAGACAAATCTGCCGATTATTGGAGGGGATAGAGCCTAAAGTCGGTAGGCTTGTCGAGTTAGTTCAGTTTTAGATACCAGACCGTCACCACGTACTTCAGAGATCCTAGAAGGGCTTTCCAAGAGACTAGCTAAGGGAACGATCGCAGTGGAACACTCGCAAGAATAGCGGACATTGGGCGTCATCAGCATAAGTCAGAGAGAGTAAATCTTGAAGAAAATCGAGGCGAGGACCTATCTAGCTAAACTCCGGTCAAGAGTAACGGGCCGAAAACCGTACTGCCATTGGGACTTAACTAGACCTAGGAGGATTCCGGAGGACCAACACCGCCAGGATTGGGAACCGAAGACAGAACATCTTGTTTGTTGTAAGTAACAGATTATCAAGTTGTTTTGAATCTAGGAAAATTTTAATAAATTCAAAATCAATAAATTAAATTAATAAAAAAAAAAGTAAATTCAGGGAAAAGTATAACGAAAGTAAAATCAATTTAATAATAATTAACTCACATCTCACAGTGGTAAATATCGACGAAAATTTAATTATAAATATATATTCAATTTATCCATTGTATTTTGTGTTGAAAACGCAGTTGCGTAAGTTTAATATAGTAATTTTGTTCAATAAATTGGTTATTTCTTGAAAGAGTTGCTAAAATCATTTATAAAATCAGTACAATACCATAAATCATTCAGTGCTCTAATTATAAGGATTCAGGTGAGGCAAAAGTGTTTTCTGATCATAACAAGTATATCTCCACCGGGGACGACCTCGAGATCGGAGTTAGAAAAGGAGCTAGTGTACTAAAGAGAAAACAAAAACAAAAGTTTTCTAAAAATTTTAAAATAAGAACTGGAAATTAAAGAAAAACAATTTCCAATTCTTGCCATCGCATCAACCACTCAAAAAGGGTCATACGGGCAGGTACAAGTTGACCGAATTTCAAGTAAAATTAACTAAAAGGTAAAAGGTAAGGAAGAGGGGCAAATAAGTCTGGTAGAGTGTGGGAGGTGACCAGGGCAAGTGGCGTCCGAACGTGGGGCCAAAACCCTGTGATTCCGAAAACGGGAAAAGTAGAGAGAGGCTGGTGCGTGCAAGTGGCGACCGAACGTGGGGCCAAAACCCTGTGATTCCGAAAACGGAAAAGTAGAGAGAGGCTGGTGCGTGGCAAGTTGTTAAAAAATTCGTCTCATTTCGAAGTTTTGCAATAAGGTTTTAGATGTAAAAAAATTCTTATCCTTAATGGCGTGAGCTAATCTCAAAGGTCGGGTTTTACCCACAAGATTAACATGGAACTAATTTAAAAACATTTCTATACAAAACAGCTGTTTATAATAAGAACCAAACTAATCCAGCTGCTTTCGTGGAAGCAAATAATGATTTTTAAATAACAGATAATATAATTGAGTCGGATGTCCAGCTTTTAGTACAAAATCATATTTTAAGTTAGGCCTATACTGAACCAACACATGTTTCAACACACACAAACCAATAAAAACTTACGTTAAGGAATTAAAAAATAAGAAAAAATATGTTACATCCTAATTAAAATTAAATAAGACATATTATAGTAGACCTATTTATTAATAATATACGGTAATTGATAGTGAGTAACTTTTTGGTTAGGTTTTTGATTAAGTGTACACCTGAGACATACTGGTTCTTTTCAACTTTATTATAACTGTTGTTATAAAATATACGAAATAATTTGATTTGAACATTTAACATGATTTACCATCTTAGTTTAGAGGTTTTATTAATCCTCCTACACCTTTATTACAAATAAAACATAACATGTTTTTAGAAGGTTCCAACGGGGGTTGGCGTGCGGAGCACGCAGGGGTCTCCCCTAGTAAATTATGAATATTGGTAATCTGATAGATATTATCGGTCAATCGGAAAGGATAGTCTTAGCAACTTTTAATCACAAAAAAATATTTTACTATCAATTATATTTATTTTAATTTATATGTTTGTGAAATTAAATAGGAAAGGAAAACTTTTCTTACTGAACTTATGTTTAATACCTAATTTTAAATTTAATGCGTTCGAAATATTATTGTTATAACGGGTATTCATAACTGTATTGTCTTTGAATTTGTAAATTACAAATGTTACATTAAAACATAATTAGGTAGGTATTATGAAATTTGTTAAAGTTAGTTCTACCAAAATACATAAATGCATGCTACATTCAATTTTTCCTCAGATACGTACAGTATTTAGAATTTAAATAGACATGATAAAATGTTGTTTGGGTTTCGAAGGAGAGATGAAATGCTTTCAGTTTTAAGAATAAACAAACTGAACTGACCTCACACTCCCCTCCCCCACTTCTTACAGGAAGATTACTTCCTGTAGATGTAGCCTGTTGTTACCTTCAAGCTCCAAGGTCAGTTCTATCTCGATTTACTCTCTATCTCTCTCTCTTTTCGTTAAAAGCAATGCTCCTTTAGATTTAGAACGCTAGAGGGCAGCACATTATGAAGCACAAGTTCAAGTAGTGTCAAATGTGTCACGACAGGATGCGCTGGCGTATTCTCTCACCGTATAGTCCATAAGGTGGGATATCTGTATGTATAATCAAGGATATCATCCCTCTTGGTATTATTATCTCTGGTGGATATCTTGTTAATGACTGAAAAATGATGTGCAATGAAACAATGGTTTAATAACCAAAAGCATACAATCCCAGTACCAAAACAAACTTTAACCCAAGGTGAGATAGAACGTTTCTAAAACAAGTACGAAACAATATTTAATTATCTATACTATTATATACAAATCTAATGGTGTCTGCCTGTGTGTGTTAAATCACGTAAAAACTACTGGTTGGATTTGAATGAAATTTGGCACACATATAGATCATGTCCTGGAATGGGACATAGGCTAGAATTAATTAAGATTTAAATTCATTTGAAACAACGATCCCTAAAACAATAAATATTTATTATTATACTTCCATTAAGACTAGAGTGCTGGAAATGTGTACATTTATTTCTTACAAGATATATATCAAAAATATTTGTATTTTTTAGTGTACTGCTAAGGGATGAAAATGTAACAACCCCTAAAACAATACAAATTATTATACTTCCCATTAAGCTAGAGAGCTGGAAATTGGTACATTTATTTCTTACAATACATATATACTATGTAAATCATAGTTTCATTTTTTATCGTGCTGCTAAGGGCCACTAAGGGGTGAAAATGTAATAACAACCCCTAAAACAATAAAAAACTTTACCGCCGAAATCTATGCCATATATAAAACATTACAAATAACCAAAAATTTAAACCATAAAAATTACATTATATGTAAGATTCACAAGCCGCAATACTTGACATACATAATGCAATCATATAATATGGAGAAGGTTGCAGTTAATTTTCAACATAATTATTGAAATAATAGAAAATAAAGATAAATCTTTTGTAATGCAGTGGGTACCTGGTCATACAGGCATATCTAAAAAATGAACATGTAGACATATTAGCTCAGAAAGCAGCACTAATCCAAGAAACAGTCCAAGATTTTATCATACCTATTGGCGATTTCATAAAACAATCAAAGAAATACTATAAAAATCTCTATGAACAAACAGCAAAGGACACTAACAAGGCATTTTGGTACAAACAAATAAATAACAAAATAGAAAAGAATCCATGGTTCAATTCAATAAAATTAAATGGGTCAGACATAATACAAATTTGCAGACTAAGATTTGGACACACTAAAACAAACGAAAAACTGTATCTTATAAAACAATATTTTACACCAAATTGTTTATCGTGCACATCAAATGAAATACAAACACTACAACATATAGTTTTTGAGTGCCCAGCGTACGAAAGCCACAGACAGATAATATATAACAAACTTGAAGCCAAAAACTGGAAACCCCTTTCCTTTTAAGTGACATTCTCAAAGAGAATAATCTTGAAATTATTATAGAAGTTATAAACATGTTAAAAGTGCGAAAATACCAATCTGAAACTTTTCCCAACTAAATATATATAGACACTATAAAACAAAAGAGAATACAAACATTTTAAAATATAAACATCCATGTTTATCCTCGGTTGGAGGGTCTTCTATCCATGGTCCATAACCTTTCGGAATAGGAATGCCAGAAGGACCTCTGGCGAGAAGATATACCAGAAACAACCTGCCGCATCCTAAAAAATCCCACATTATCCAATTTCTCAAAAACTCCCCTATATGTGACTAACATATACTCGAAATAGAATCAAATACAATTAACAGTATACAAACTCAGTCCCATGTAAGCAACATATATTTACAATGTATTTAGATTAATTAATTGTACCACCCACTAACAATATTTTTTTTTTTTTAAATATCTCCAACATTAAAAGGTAGTCATAGCAGTAATCGTGTATGTATTAAACAACAGTAAACACTGTAACATAATATAAAATAAAAAAACTAAAGATTTGACAATGCAATTGTAAGTTAAGGGGGGTATTCACCCAAGCCCGTCTGTAGACATCATCAAGCATGAACAGTTAGACATCCAGAAAAAAAAATTTGGCACACATATAGATCATGACCTGGAATGAGACATAGGCTAGAATTCATAGGGTTGAAACAACCCCTAAAACAATAAATATTTATTATTATCTTATCTTCTAAAGTGAGAGATAATTGTCTGTCTGCTAAATGGATCTGGAATCTCATCTAAGGATTTTTGATTTTTTGATTTTATATGGGGCTTTTGGCCACGAGAAATCGATTGGAAATGGTCACCAGTCTGGGAAAATTCGTTTTCTACGTCTTTTTATTAAATTAAAAAGTGAAATTTGTCCATTTTAAACAATACAAAGCACAGCTGATGCAAATGTTTTCAATG
>JAGFPH010014960.1:1666-22297 GCA_018207615.1 Philaenus spumarius | reverse complement strand
CCATCTCTCTAGCTCAATTAGGAGAAAAGCTATGGTGATTTCAAAATGTGTGGTTACGTTTTTTTGGCGGATTTTGGTAAACTTTACATGGCCGTAATTTTGAAACCGTTTGAGATATTTGAAAAAAATTTGGCATTTTTCTTAATCTCTATGAGGGCAATCTTCATACCAAATTTCATCAAATTCTGAGGTGGTCAAGTAAATTTTCTTATTTTAGTGTGTTGATTTCATATGGAATGACCCAGAATGAAAACTCAATTGCATGAAAAACAATGCAGACAGCCTTATTAATTTATTCAAATGAAAGAGAAAAGATCATATTTACTGCCATGTTAAAAAATTGCTTCACAAAAATTCTTTACACAGTCAAACATACATAAACACACACTCACATAATTTGCACTGTAAGAAAACAAAATTTAACTTCTGATTTGCAGTTATCACACAGAACAAAGGAAACACAATCGTATTATTACATTTAAAAACAAAAAGGCCATTAAAAGAACACCATACACATATACAACTACATCCACACGTATTTACCATATACATTTTAAAATTTAGTTTTGCTTTTTTAAGACAAATATTACATTCATGTTGCAAGGTCACAAATGCACAAAACAAAACTTTTTAACAGCAAAATAAACACCCAAAATATTACAAAATATACATAAAGAAAGAAAGTAGTCTAGACTATAGACAATCATTTTTATGTTATTTTTAGTTGTCTATTTTAAGTGGGTCAATCCAAAAATAACGATCAAATTTCAGATTAAAACAATATAACCAACAATTTATATTCATGACAACACAGGTCATACTGAACCAACACAGGTTCTTTAAAATCTTTGAGAAAGCCTTGCTTTATTAAAATTTTAATTACTGTTTTTAAATATTAAAGTTAAACAGCTACTTTTTATTAAAAGTTTAGCAGTATAATTTTAGGTTAGGTCTATACTGATCCGACACACATTTCTTTAATGCATTTACATTCATTACCATAGCAACCAAGTTAGCAAATTTGTACAAATTTAAAAAATAATGTGAAAGTACTAGGTCCATTTTAGAGCTATCACCAAGTAGGCTACACTAATTTAAAACGTATATACATTGGTATTACAGGTGGAAGTCCACATTATTTTATTAATTTGTATTAGTATAGCCTTACTGATTGCTACTATAATATGATTCTAGGGCAGGCGCGGATACAAGGGGGGGGTATCATAGGGGTCATGACCACCCCCCAAACCTTAGACGATTTTTTTTAATCACGGAAAATGTTTGTAAAGTTGATTGTGTTTTAGATTTTCATAAACAGTTATTAGTATTACAATACTCTCTTTATATTTTATTACGTCCTGCCACTACCATTTCCAGGGCTTCGTCAAGAAACGCCCTGGCTCTAAATTTTTTTTTTTTGTCTTTCATATTGTGCCAGTCTGACGAAATTGGAAACGTACTGGGGCCACATAAAGACTGCACGTGTCTTAATTTAAAAAAATATAATGAAGTGACCAAAAGTTGTTATATGAGGACCTGCTTTTACCTTAGTTATCTGAAATAGTTCTGCTAGAAATCTAAATTATCCATTTACAGGCAAAAACAAAGAATACAAATTAAATGATGCAATAAACAATTTAGTATAGAAGATAATATATTAATAAATATTACCTTGTTAAATTTGTCCGTCTTGTGACTTCTGAAGAATGATTAAGTAATCTTAATACGACGCGTTTTTAAACACTAAAAACACACTTTATTTATGTGTGCTTGACAATGGGAATGCGTTTCCGAAATGTGTTGTATTAAGATTACTTAATCATTCTTCAGAAGTCTTATATGTACGGAATTGAAATAAAAGATATATTTATAATGTCCTTGGTGGAATTAATTTGAATACATGTTTTGTGACCCTCTCACTCCAAAATAATTCGAGCTAAGCGAGTTGCCTTTTATATAAAGATCCCTACATAATAGTACTAAAGTAAACAATGTAATATGTAACAATAGAATACCAGATGTTTGACTTATAAATACAGTACGTCTTATTCGTTGATTTTTGTTTGTGTTTGCCTAATCTAAAAAAAACTGCTGTGAAGACTAATTACATAATCCTAAATTTGCCAAGTTCATTGCTATGATAATAAACGTACATGCTTTCAATAAACATGTTTTGGTTCAGTGTATAGACCTTACCCAAAATTATGTTATGCTTTTTATCCAAATCATCTGTTTTATTTATAATATGTAACAACAGTTGTTCGAATTGAATTATAATATAGTAAACATTTTTCATTGGTTTTTGTTTTTGTTTTGTTAGTCTAACTTAAAAAACCTGTTGAATGTGAAGAATAATTAACTGATTATACATTTGCTAAGTTGGTTGCTATGGTATTGAATGTAAATGCATTCAATAAATATGTGATGCTAAGCTTTTCCCTGAATCCCAAAAAAATTGTTTAGTGGAATTATCTGTGTTGGTGCTCCCTGAACCCAAAAGTATTTTTAGTGGAATTATTTGAATTGGTGCTCCCTGAGCCCAAAAAGTGTTTTTTTGGTGATGTCTGTCCGTGTTTCCGTGTGTCTGTAAGGATGTGTACAGAGCTGGAGACCATACCAACAGTCCGATTTTGATGAAATTTGGTATGTAGATGTTAAAGGGGTTTTACCCCCCAAAAATGGCCAAAAACGAGAAAAATCAAAATTTCTCAAAAACGGCTCTAACGATTTTGATAAAATTTGGCTTATTTGTAGCCCTATCTTAATTGTAGCCCTTAATGTACCCTACCAGACGCAAAAAACCGCATCTTCCTAAAAATTCTCGTTTAGGTAATAATAATAATAATAACAGATTTTTGGGGGTTTTTGGCAAAAAAGGGGGTTGTTTTTCAAAATTTTTCAAAACATTTTTTCGTGCATCTCTACAGACCTAATTGACATGTTTGGTGCAAATTTGTTCGAAATCGATCGAATAGTTTAAATAATAATAATATAATATGGATGTGTGTTACATGCATCTAATATTTTCCATGGTAACATTTTACTACTTTTGCAATTCTAAATAACCACCTCCTATAACTACTCTTGGGAAGGTATAAAGTTTCAACTGGGAGAAAGTATGTGGCAGTTATCTGGTACCGTTTATTTACTCTTTAAAATCAAAATTTTGCAAAATCCTTTCTTAGTGTGATGACCTTGTAAGAATATAAATTAAAATATTTATCTGAAGTAGTTTTTCTATGTCAGTCAGTCAGGACAAAGCCGCTTATATATATATATATAGAATTTTTACTTGCCTGAGACATCTTAAGCATAAACAATCCATGTTTACACCTGTTTCGCCTATCTGTCAGCCATCATCAGATCATTGTAGAACACTTAATCACATTTCATAGTTTATAACTTTATTATTAAGAAATGCACATTTTAACAATATTTTTTTCCGAAGCCTAAAGAAATATTTCTGTACAACCTCTAGTAGGTTATGTGTATTTCTATACCTCACTAAGTACCTAAGCTAAAATAAGCTATAATTTCAATTAAAAAAAAACATAACATACCGATTGTATGATTGGGAAACCGTTGTGTTTGGTCATATCAAGAACGAGAAGAATCTCTTTGACTTGAGCAACCAGTGGAAGAACAGCTAGAGGAGGCGACGACATCACTTCGGTAGCTTTCAGTTCTTTACTGAGAGGCGGAGGGTCACTGTACAAGAATGGTAATCCCATCATGTGCGCTTGGAGTTCATAAATAGGCTACACAGAAAAATACATATCACTGATATCAGCAGCTTAAAAGAAAGCCACTTCCATCACAGTTACGATGCTCTTAACCCTGGCCATACGCTATTCTCAGTCAGCTCTGAATATTTACCGAATTAGACATCCTCACAGCTTGACTGGCTGCTTACGTTACTGTTATCAGCTCTGCCGCCATCTTTACCGTGCGTCGTCAACAGCTCTGAATTATTTTTCACTACAATCTGAAATGTTTTTAGTGGGTATTTATTTTTGTTTAACAAAATCATGGGCTTTTATTAACTCTTTTATTTTACCATACAAAAAAAGTAGATATATTATATTGTTACTGGTGAGTTTTTGGTTTAGCTGTAAATATATAGTTGTAATATTTTTTAATAAATAAAATAAACCATTCTATACAACTTATCTAACAATATTTTTATTAATTTAAAATAAAACAAAATCAAGTACTTGTTAACAAAAAACACTTAAAAGCAATAATAAACTAACTTTTGTTCTATTAAATTACTTCAAAATTTAAAAACACTAGCCTAGACTACCGCAACGTATAACTAAACTGCTGGTAAGGTTATAATGCAACGAATACGGCTACGTTTTGATACAACACTGACTAGAGAAAAAGCGGGAATTAATTAGTTTAAGATTTGGACTCTAGGTTTCAGCACAATCCAGACAAAATAAAACTACTAAAAATAAATTAATGCAGATCATTTATGTAGCCAGTCCTACTGGCCATCCGAGCATTCGAGGAATTTTACATTGTCCAGTGTTGCTGGCCATCCGAGCTGAGAGTAACGTAACTTGCAGCAACTGTTCATACATGACAAAGAAATGGCTGTGGCCAAGCAATACTGGCCATCCGAGCCCAGAGTACTTGTATTAAAAATCCTACCAGAGTGCAAAGGGTTAAAACATACTGTAAATAGGTTTTTAGTTATCAATAATTAGAGATCTACTAAATGGTGTATAGCTAAATATGATTAATTTAATCCATATATTAATACAAAAGCAAGATTTTTGTATGCACTGTACTCAGTAGAGAAACGGTTTTGATGGCTGATGTGCCTGTTTAAAAGGCTCTGCCAATTGATTTGAAGAAATCACATGGAATTTGGATTAACGGTATAAACAGGGTGTTTCGCTAGAACTTGTCACAACTTCAGGAGATGATGGGGGACCTAAAAATAAGCAAAATTTTTCATAGAAAATAGGTCCGGAAAAACTTTGTTACAAAATAATTCATATCTAGAGAAATGTCTGACCGATTGAGTTCAAACTTGGCATAAAGTTTAACTTAACAATAATCTATTTTAAAGAAAAAAAGCGATTATATCCAATCATGGGTTTAAAATAGCGGTTGTTTGAAAATTTCAAACCTAAACTACCCCAAAACCGTACATTTTAACAAAAAATGGCAAGACAAAATCGTACATTTTTTGTAACCTTTCTAATTCTCCATTGGATGACAAAATCGGATGAAGGATAATAGTTAAGTTATGTGTAATCATTGGTTTGTCAAACCCGGCATCTTATAACAACACAGTAAACACAACAATATTGTGGGTGCTTATGCTGTTATTATGTTTAACTTAACTATTATCCTTCATCCGATCGTTTTAACAATTACACCATCCGATAGGGTAATCAAAAGGGCTACAAAAAAAGAAACCTTGAAATTTTTGTTCAAATGTTTGGTTTTTGAGTAATTTAGGTTTGAATTTTCAAAATGCCGCCATGATTGGACATAATTGCTTATTTTTCTTAAAATAACTGCCTCTTGCTGATCGGTGTATTCAAGGTTACTAACATAGATGTAAAAACACCTGTTTCTATTACACATCATTCTATAAAACTATTTTGATATACCAACCATTGTAAAAAAGTTTCCCACAACTCTAACTGTGGCGACGACCAACATCAGTGGAATACCGAAACTAATGTTACCGGAAGCTTCTACCATTATCACCATGACACTGAACGTCTTCCTGATGGTTCCGCTCAACTGTGCAGCTGCTCCAAGGAAAGCATATTTAGATGGCACTGCCCAATCCTATAAAACATTCAAGTTAGTTCAAAATCTCATCTATCGAGGTATTTCATGCGTACTATGTACTACTAAGAGGATAAGTTTCCATGTCTGTATTTGTTACCATTTCACTCAAAACCTATTTATCCAATTTTTATAAAACTGAGTAATGTAAACTCTTTGTTGTGCATGCGCTTTCAAAATGAGTCTGAGTAGTAAATGAAAACAAAGTAAACTGATTTTTGGAAGCCTAGCTGTTTGGAAGTCTGTCTATATTTTGTTAAATACACCAATTTAGTACTCAATATGTTGAAGAATACATTTTCGAAACACAATATATGTGTAACATACAGGACGAACAATAACATCCAAAGATTATTGCGGCTTTTTACTACAGAGAAAAAAATCTGGCATGTACATAAATATGCTGTAGAGATTGTGATAGTTTTCACATTGGGCAAACGGGCAAAACATTTGAAGAACGTTATAAAGAACATTTGCTACACAACATACGTGAAACTTCGCACAACATATAGTCGATAGTAATCACAGATACACTAATTTCGACCATAGTATTAAGCCTCTCTGTTTTTGTAGAAAGGGTAGATTCACGGACGCTGCATAAGAATTCAAAATATATATCTTATCTTATTAAACGAGTAATTCTTGTACATTTGTTTATAAATTCAGTTCGGGGATCTCGCTAACGGCTCTAACGATTTTGATGAAAATTTGCTTATAGGGGTTTTTTGACATCAGGAATCAAATAGGCTAGGTCTTATTTCTGCAAAAATGTGCATAAACTCGAACAAATGGGCATAAAATTTAAACTCTGAACTTCTTTTATATACCACCTTTGAAGCCACTAATTATAGGCGAATATCTTACATCTTATCTTATTAAGGCTAAACATCCCAGGATTAGTTCCAAATTCTGCCACCACGGCGCACCACCAAAATGGAGTCATTTTGTATTGGTGTTTATTGGTGGAATTTTCGTCCGATGTTCATTTGCAAAACTGATTTGTGAACGGAATAAGATTAGAATTCACGCCAATGAAGCTAAATTTTAATTAAGTTGCTGGTTTAAAAAATAATAATAAAATAATTGTGTTACAAAACGAAAAATGCAAATCGCAGGTAGTCATTTTGAAGACAATAATTTTTAATTCATTTTACAATTTTAATTTTAAAAATCGCCTGGCTGGTTTAGTCGGTATCGTTGTTTATACATTTTTTCAGTAAAGAGAAGAAACGCGAGAGTGACACGAAGCAGGTGCAGTGCCGCTGTGACTCACACGCGCCATCTCTACCCCCACCCATCGATGTATAAACACACTGGATCGCTGGCTGCGTGTATTGAATACGGTCCGGCCGGCCAAGCCGCTTCCCCCACCACCGGTTGGTCAGCAACAACACGTGAAGCATTCAAAGCTAATGCAACGCTCAAAAATGTTTTAATTTATTTTGCTCGGCTTCAACAACGGCACCAAACATTATTTGTAAAATTATAATTTTAATTTCTAAACAATATTTAATTGTTATACAGTATGTAACACTTATTTTTATAGTTAACTAGTGGACCCAGCAATGCTTCGCTATTGATTGATTTAATTTAAATGTTAGTAAAGTTATTCCATTGCATTACATTGACTTAAGTGATCGAATTGCAAAATGGTTTTTATGCCACAAGAATATACTACACAAATTTAGATCTATAGTTTGTAAACCTTTATAGATAATACAGTGAACCTTTTGTTTGTTTTTACCTAATCTAAAAAACTGACAGTTGTGATGAATTGTAAAAAACCTGATTCTAAATTAGCCCAATTGGTTGGAAATAAATGTGTTTAGGTTCATTGTAGGCCTAACCTAAATTTATGTTCAGTTTTTGAATCAAATCAGTTGTTTTATATAATTATAATATGTACAACCAATGTTTGAATTGAATCAAAATATAGTAAGCATTTTTAGTTGATTTTTTTTATTTACTTTAAGTTGGTAACCTAAAAAGCTGTTGGTTTTGAAAAAATAATAAACTGATTACAAATTTGCTAGTAAAGTTGCTATGGTAATGAATGCAAACAAACATGTGTTACTAAGCATTTATAAGAACAGCTGATTTTGTGACCTATGGTCTTGAGTCCATACAAAAGAGGCTGTTTAGTTTTTCCTAAATTTGAAACTTTTTCAGAAAACTTTTAAAATTTTTCATTATATGAAAATCTAGTTAGGACAATTATGAACATTTAAAAAAAAAAAAAATAGCCAAATTGGTCTAGCCGTTCTCAAGTGATGCGCTTACAAAGGAACAGTAATTCATTTTTATTATTTACTGTAGATTATCAGTTTGTATTTAAACTATTATTATTGTTGTTGGATAAGGATAAGGAAAAGTTTAGGTAAAAATAAACTGAACCAAAACCATAATGAAAAACATGATCTGTATTAGCATTTTAAACTGCATTTTATTTACATAAAAGTATACCTATACATTATGCACTCTAAACATTGTTAAATAAAACAAGTTAAGTAAGTTTTTGACGCACTCCAAGCTTTGTAAATGTAGCTTGCAATGTTTTGAAATGTTACAAAATTCCGTTAAAATGTATAATAATGTTATTTACTACTAGGAACTCGGCCTCTGATAGCTTCGCTCGCCAAACCCTGCGGTGACATATGGTAATGCCAATGCAAACTACAAAATCTCTAACTATGTTCATAATTTTAACTTTTTTTCATTTTTAACCCCTTAAATAAAATAAAAATGGCGGCCGGACCGGTTCTCTCAGTGTAAGCTTTTTTTCCAAAGCCAGTTTGTGGCTTAACTGTAAGTCGAATTTAAAAACTAATATTTGGCGGGTAGCAAATTAGATATTCAACAAAATTGTATTCTTGATTTTTTTCCGTATCTCAAACGGTAAGCTCACAAAATGACCGTAAACTTGAAATTTGTAAAAACATCGTCCAAGTTTTTGTATTTCAACCATTTATTCAACACGTTATTCTAAACCAATTCAAGAGGGTTCCATAGCTTTTTTTTTTTGTAGATAAAGGTTCAAAGAATTCATATATGCCAGTTTTGCCAGTAAAAAAATGAAGTAAAATTAACAAAGTTATTAGCTCAAGAAACAAGCGTGTTTAGTAACGAAAGGAAAAAGTTCAACTTTAGGCCTACATAAAAAGTAGTAAACATTTTTTGTAATTTTTTCATAAATGTAAAAAAGTTTCGTAATTTAGTTCTAAAATAGAACTGTATAAAAATATTGATCAATTTCAAATTTCTTATTTTGAAAACACCAGTTTTATGTTCCTACTACAAGACTGCTAACAAAACTAGGCCTGTTTTGAACAGTAATTTAGGAATACTATATCCTCTGCCCCAAAATGACATATTATTATATGTACCGTATGTGTATATCCTTGACATATATCATTGACATAGCAACCAATTACTAACACTTTTTTCTTTTTTTTTCATTACGCATTATATTTTCTATTTATTAACTCCTACCGCAACCCGCGGAACTTCGTTCAAAAACAGAATCAACTGGTTCCAATAATCCGTTTCAAAATGGAGGCCATTTAAAAACTTAAAATGAGAATAACTAAAAGTCATACATTTCTGTAGCCTGTTGGATTTCTGTAGCCAAAACTATCGTCCAACTTAATTGGTCTTGTACATTAATTACTGCCTACGCTTTCTGCCTACGGATGTTGATCCCCTCTATCTAATGGATGCTGTGTATTGATACCATGTTCCATAGTTTTGGTAGTCATAC
Source organism: Philaenus spumarius (assembly GCA_018207615.1). Classification (NCBI taxonomy): domain Eukaryota; kingdom Metazoa; phylum Arthropoda; class Insecta; order Hemiptera; family Aphrophoridae; genus Philaenus; species Philaenus spumarius. The sequence continues at coordinate 12,726 of JAGFPH010014960.1, read as the reverse complement.
TATTTTATAGGAAATAAAACTGTTTAACTGTTTATTATTTAATATCAAACACTGTAAAAATAATAATACATTTTCCCGGTTATTGAGAGAACATTTAGCATAATTGAAGTAGACAATATTTAACTCTGTTTTAAAGTATGTGTGCGAGTGTGTGTTGAAACACAGATTTGGTGTGTATGTGTCACATACTTTAAATGTGAGGTTGTGTACGAGTGTATTGAGGGGGTGTTTGAGGTGTTAGCGTGTGCATTTAGTTTATAAATAGACTAAAGGGCTATGCAACCCCCGCGGTGAATGTTTGTTTTCGGTTACAACTTTATTGATACCTATTTCTGGAGATATACCCGGCCGATTGTCGTACGGTTTGTTTTAAATAGAAGAAGATTTTGTCGTCATTATAAAAATGTTGTATTTATGTCATCTTTATATTTATAAAGGAACTTTTTGGAGTTTTTGGTTTCAAGTTACAATGCTATTTTTACCTGTTATAGGGTAATATTATTCATACCCTGGTGTTATTGAATAATGTATGGCCAAAGAACCTGTATATAGGCCTACTTTCATAAATCCTTTAATTTGAACTACTGTATATTTTTCTATACTAGGGGAGACCCCTGCGTGCTCCGCACGCCAACCCCCAATGGAACCTTCTAAAAACATATGTTATGTTTTATTTATAATAAAGGTGTACGATTATTAATAACCTCAAAACTAAGATGGTAAATAAAGTTAAATGTTCAAATTAAATATTTCTTATATTTTATAATAGCAGTTATAATAATGATTAAAAAAACCAGCAAGGCTCAGGTCTACACTTTAAAACCCTAACCTAAAAGCTAGAAATACAAAAATTAATGCTTCAAATTTTTAAATCAGCTGTTAATGGAAATATTGGAGCAAACAACTATATTATCTTTTATTTTATTCAATTGGTTGCTATGGTAATAAATGTAAATACATGTGTTTTTTTATCAGTCTAGGCCTAACCTAAGAATTTTGTCCGACTAAATTTACAAATATTGAAATAAAAAAGGTTTTTATCGAAATGAATTATAACCTATGTTACTCAGGGATAGTGTAGCTTTTTATTAGTAAAACTATTTTTTCAATCTATTCAGTAGTTCCAGAGATTACCCCCTACATACAAACAAACAAAAAAACAAACTTTACCTCTTTATAATATTAGTAGCCTATAGATCAAAATGTTTTAATAAAAACTACAGAACAGCTGTTTTATGTTTTTCATTTATTTATTTAATACCAAATGTTTTAATGTAAACAAAGCAGAAGTTTTTAAATTCACATGTATTTCTTATGGGGATTTTTCGTTTTTTGGGGACCCCAAAAACCCCTTAGTTTTTAATTTTAGAAAAAACTTATATTTTTCCCTCGTTCCTTGAATCGATACCTTTAATTTGATACCTCTCCCATCACCTCCGATTTACCAAATTCCCTCAATTTTGAATCTAAAATTTCGCTTACAGAATTATATATAAGGAGATGGTGTATGTTATTTTTACTTCAAGAAATGGCTTTGGTCATAAAGTTAGTAAAATACAGATTAATTTTTTCAAGTTTGAAATCAGCTGATAATGTACATATCATAAGAAACGGCTGACTATTGAACACTAACACATTATTCGATTATTTAGTTACTAAAAATTAAAAAAACTACATACAGTAATTTAAAATATACAAAGTTCAAACTTATACACCAAAACATACAAATAATGTTCAAATACCTTGTGGTATAAAAGTTAACAAATATACTTTTCCTTGTTCAGAATCGTGTTTTTATGAACAGGAATTTCTAAATTAATAATTTTATTATATAATGAAAGTGAGGTTATTAAAATAATAACAAATTTCTCACAGCTGACAAATATTAAACAGCTGACGATTAATTTATGATTACAACTAAATTTTATTCTTCAATAAGAATTGTATTGATTCGATTTTTGAAGGGCTGTAGGTCGTAGCCCTTAGAAAAGACGTAAATTCTAAAGAATTTCGGCAAACCTACGCATTATCCCCTTTAATTTGACACAAAAATATTGAAGATTGGTTCAGTAGTCACTGAGAACTCAGACTTTTAACTGTGTATTAAATATATAGATTTATTCTAGATGTCTCTTTTCGACTTACAGAAAATACTTTTTAACAAATAACACCTGTCGTAATCAGTAGTCTAGTCTAGTAAGTGTGTCCGGCCAGAGTATGAATGCGAGTAGTGAGTGAGTTGACGAACGCTACAGTTGCAGGGCCGGGTAGAGCGGCTGGCTGGGCTGTGCTAGAGTGGGGGTGATGGTGCTCTACGCGGCGGGGGGAGGGGACCGGAGCGTGAGAGAAAAATGATTATATCTTTAAAAAACGATTCCGATGCGACCATTTGACCGAGTTAATATCTGAAAACGGCAAAATTCTTTTAAAATTCGTATTTACAAAATGACTACCTGCAATTTAAACAAAATATTACAGCAAAAAAAAATCTTCATAAAACTTTTTTATAAATAAATTAAAAAAAAAATCATCACAATAGCGTGAATGTTTTATTCATATCATTTACAAAATAATTTACAAAACAAAAATCGGATAATAATTACGGAAATTATTCGTAGTACAAATTTGCCGCAGAGGTGCTGCCATCTATCGGGCCAAAAACACAACTTTTTCAGGGATGTTTAGACTTAAACGAGCAATTCTTGTATATTTGTTTATAAACTTATTTCGGGGATCTCGCTAACGGTTCTAAAGATTTTGATTAAAATTGCATATAGGTGTTTTTTGACATCAGGGATCGAATGTGCTAGGTCTTATGTCTGCAAAAATGCGCATAAAATTTAAACTCTGAACTTCTTTTACATACCATCTTTTGAAGTCCCTAAGTATAGTTAGGTGAATAGATACATTATAGATAAAAACATAAATCATTAACAATGTATCAGGTGGTATAATTTTCACCTTAATTCTTTATTCAAACACCAAACGTAACTAAAACATTATTTTTGGGCTGCTATTAACCGTTCTGAAACCCTTTTCACCAGTTTCTGCATTCTTTGTATTTCTATAAAGGTAATATAAATTATCTAATGATTATAATTATTATTTGTTATTTCTAAAATACATAAACAACATCAAATATGGCATATTCGTTGGATAGGTTACATAACCTACATGTACCTATAGAGGTTTTTGAACATCAGGATTCGAATGCGCTAGGTTTTAGAGCTGCAAAAAATCCAATAAAATGTTAGAACTAATTACACTCTTTTTAAAAAAAATTAAATAAACAGTTCATTTGTACGTAAGGTCGAAAAATATTCATATTTATTCAGTATGCGATTCGTTTTTACATACATTTTCTTTAAAAAAAATACTGAGCGAATGCTCTGTCGCCCATAAACAGCCCACATAATCTATTGAACGAATAACTGTCTTTCAAATCGAGTTATTTATATGACACAGATATTGGATTCATACAAAGACAGATGGATAGCGAATGCTTTTCTCCTCCTAGCATCCAGTAGAGTAATGTTGTGTGTATGTGTTGGGTTTTGAGATAACTATATAAATATAAGTTCGGAGGATCACCTAAAACTAAAGTGTTTAGGAACCTTGTTTGTACACATATGATTATAACTAAATAACTATATTGAATGAATTGTAAAGAATTACAGTACCTTAAAATTGCACAAGGTTTGTAATTGTAGATGGTATCCTGGCAGTAGTCAGGGCGTCGCTTGTTGAGATACGTCGTCCTTTACGTTAGTCACTGTTTAAATACACTTTGACACACATACACAGTTCACAATTCAATAGAAACTTAGTATAACACATATGTACAAGTAAATCAATTAGTTTCCCAACAGACGGGATAAAAGTCAGATTGTACAGTAAAACAAAAAGGGATAAAGCGTTAACACTTTGGATAATTCCAAATAAAATTAGCGTTGGTTAGTAATTTAAACCAAAATTAAAACCTCTACGAGGTGCATGGAGTCAACTTGACGGAATGCGTCGGCAGACTAAATTAGCGTTGGTTAGTAACTTAAACCAAAATGAAACCACTACGAGGTGTGTTGAGTCAGCGTGACAGACAGCGGTAGACTGAATATTCTTTAGAAAAACGGGAAACAGGCGTTCAAACTATCGACCAATCAGAATGCTGGATGGATCGTATGATCTAACAGAAGCGTTAAAGTTAATTAGTTTATATTTTCCGTTTTGAAGAGGTCCTGTGTTCTGTGCGGTAAGCACAACCAAGAGCATGGAGCGGTAATTTCAAATGGACGCGTTTGCACTGAACAGTATCAATGTAATGCGTAGGCCTAATAGGTAATGAAGCACATTGATAAGTTAACCTCTTGCGAACGAGGACTAGTAGGGTTTTGTGTATGTCGTACGTGTATATGTTCATGTGTTTTTGTTTTTATAATTATTAACGACCTCCAAAAGAGTAATCCAACAATATACTGCTTATAGGACTGGGGTTCGAAACAAGTCTTAAATAGGAGACAAACAAAGTCACAAGACGGACAAATATAAAATACAGGTACCTATAATATACAATTATACTAAATCTGTTCAGCTCTCTGTCTTTCTAGCTGTTTGTCTTGCTGTCTGAACATATGGCTGGCGCTCTGTCTGGCTTGCTGTCGGACTCCTTTTCTTCTTTTTATGTGTCAGCTGTTAGTCTTTCTAGCTGCCAGCCTTTTTTATCTATCTGTTTGTCTGCCTGCCTGCCTTTCTAGTTCTTTGACTGTTTGATGTCTGTCTGGATGTCTGCCTGTCCTTTTCTATTTGTGTGTCCGGCTATCACCTGTCTTGCTATCTGAATGTCTCTCTGTTGGTCTGCCTGGTTTTCTAGCTCTTTGACTCAATGTCTGCCCAGCTTTCTGACTATGTTTGTCTGGCTGTCAGCAGGGGCGGATACAGGATTTCATTTTGGGAGGGGTCATAAGAAGTCGAAAACAACATTACCAAGAATTTAACAACAACGGGTCTGGGGAATTAAAAAAATATGTATAGACTCTATTGAATAGTGTTTTAATGCATTTCTAGGCCATCAATATTTTGTTGAAAGAGCAAGAGTTTCTTGCAGATTAAAGAATAAAATAAACCACAATAATTATTGAAGAGTTAACAGGAACGGTACTAAAATCATAACTCCACAACACGATCATTAAATCCACTTTGTTTCACTAAATTTAAAACAACGTAACACAAGCTCTCACACTTATTGAAGTCATACAACTTCCATACAGCAGCGCGCTCCGTAAAACAATCTTAGCCTAAAAAATAGAGATTTTTTATCGTTATTGAATTTCAGCAGTGGCCTTCCACAGTAGCTTTAAGGGTAGCACATAGGTGTGTAACATACAAAAATTATCAGGCAAGGAAATTTTTGCTCAATTTTAATAAACAATAATAACAATAAATTTGGACTTTTTGGGTTATTTGTTGATATTATACAAATTTAAGCAATGATCACGATACTTCCAAAAAAACATTTGTCGAGAATTAAAAATCTACAAAATGGTTTTTGAAAGCCTCGATCGGACCATTTCTCACCAAGAAAACTCGGAAAATGCTTGAAAATTACTATTTTTCAAAAGTTCATATCTTTGTTAATTTACAATATTTAGTGCAGATCTTTTGGAAAATTATTGTTTAGTATGTGTACTTCAGACAGGTGGAAGATGAAATTTGTCGCATTAATAGTTTTTTACAATTGCAGTATAAACAATTTAGGCCATTATCTTGCATAATACGGAGGAGAAGAGAACAGCAGGCTGAGTGCATCATTCTGCTGTTTCCGTCACTACTGCCTTCTGGCAAATTTACCATCGGCGTCGGCTGCAAATTTACGCGTTTCGCTCTATGTTCTGAAGCATTTTTATTATACTTTATCAACCTTATTGAAAAATCGCAGATATACGAATTGTAGATTTTAATGTGTACTTTCAGAATCCGTTTGGTAAATTTAAAATGGGCCACTCAGGTTAATTGGGCGCATTATGCAAGATAATGGCCTACATTGTTTATACTGCAATTGTGCAAAATCTATTATTACGACAAATGTCATCTTCTTCCTGTTTGAAAAACACATGATAAACAATAATTTTCTGAGAAATCTGCCCTTAATATTGTAAATTAACAAAGATATGAACTTTTAAATAATGGTAGTTTTTTGCGTTTTCCCGACTTTTCTCATTGAAAAATGGTCCAATTCGGGTCTATAAAAAACAATTTGTAGGTTTTTTTGGAAGTATCGTGATCCATTCATAATTTTTTATAATATTAACGAAAACCCCCAAAAAAGTCCTAATTTATTGTAATTTTTGTTTATTCAAAATGTGCAAAAGCTCCTTGCCTGAAAGTTTTTGTATTTTACAGACCCTTGTGCTACCCTTAAAGTCACTGTTGATGTCGCTTGCTGTTAAATTCAATAACAAAATTAGACTTCTTTTTGCTCTATTGGCTGGGCTAAATGCGCTAAGACAATCGGCGCAATGCTACATATTTCACAGACAAGACTTATAGCTGTAGCACATGAACAGTAAATCAGGTTTTCCTTATATCAAATGAAAATAGAATTTACACTAAAATTCATATAAACATCAATGTACAAGTATATCGATTTGTACTAGATAATAAATATCGATTACAAAATATGCATCCTCATTGGTTGAAAAACTGTCAAATCTTAAGGTTTTACAGAAAACTTCACATCTAAAAAATTATAAGAGTGACGAATGATTGGAAAACAATGTTAGAAAGTTCAAATCGTGACAAATCCAAAGGTGACCTTATATTCTTTTCAAAATAAGTCTGTCTAACGATTATGAGCCTTAGAAAAGTGAAAAGTTTTGTGTCTTTTCTTTTTGTTTCTCGCACGGCGTCATCAATTACAAACGATGATTACATAATATGTAGATAGTATACGTTTTAGAAAAAATTTGTAAATACAAAAATTAATGTTTAAAACATTTCCTTTCCAATCGTTTTTGTTTTAATGAATTGGATGATTTATAGTGGGTGAAATATTCAACACAATCAGACGATACAATAATGCTGCCTGCCACTTGTTCGGCGGGCTGAGACGACAGTATAGTGTTATTTGGCGCTTGTATGGTTAAATCAAACATATAAATCGAGCCTTAAAAAATGTTTTGGGGGGGGTCATGACCCCCATGACCCTCCCCCTGTATCCGCGCCTGGCTGTCAGTCTGTCTGTTTAAAACGTTTAAAGATAAACTCACAAAGTGAGCGGCAGAAATTTTAATCATAAAAAATCTATAAATGTTCACTTGATCATAAGTCTATCTATTAATGTTGTTTTGCGACAATAACCTTTTAAATTGAACAAATGACAACAACTGTTTTGTGTATGTTGGCTAAACTGTCAGACTTGGCAGTAACGTATAAATAAATGTATAACGTATAAATAGTATAACAGTAAACTGTTTAAAGATAAATCCACAAAGTGAGCGGAAGAAATTTTAATCATAAAAAATCTATAAAAGTTCACTTCAGCATAAGTCTGTCTATTATTGTTGTTTTCAGACAACAATGTTTTGTTTATGTTGGTTAAACTGTCAGACTAAACAGTATAACGCCTAATTTAAAAAACCCCTAGCAATAAAAATATCTACAAAAAATTGTGATAACTTATGCATAATCATTTCCCATTTAGTACAAGTAGACCTAAGTAAATGGTAGCATTTCTCATAAGCAGAACTTTTTACAATGACTAGAAATAAAATGTAGTGCTATTTGCTGACCATGTAGTCGTTGTTCTCAAGGCTGCCATTTTGTTTATAACTGAGTTATTGTGTAACGGAATTCAACATTGGTTTGTTTTATTAACACCTTCAAAAAGGTTAAGCACAAGTGTTTATTTAACAATTATGCTGTTTTCAACCCCGACGCAAACAGAGGGGTGTTATAGGTTTAATGTTTACCGAATGCTTTCAGTCAACAATTCTATCGCCTACAAAGTGTTATACTTACAGCATTACCATGCAATCTTCTTATGAGAAGACCAAAAATTCGGCCCCAAATTGAGCCGAATACAATTTGCGGCACGAAAATACCTGCCGATAAAGACAGCCCCATTGTCAAGTTTATATTGACAAAATATATGAAGAGAAGAGATGCCAAAGCTCCAACGTCAACATCATCTGAACAAAAAGTAAATACAGTTAGAATATGTAGGACCACACAAAAAATATATTTAGATTACAAATGTCTAACTGAAATAAAAAAAGTGTAATGTGTTTGTCTTATTTATTTTTGTAAAACTTGGTTTTGAACCAAAGTCTCCAGCCTGACGGCTTTGAGGCATGGGCAAATCCAGCCCTTCTATCCCAGGGGTATGGAATATTTTTTTGGAATATAGTGCTTGAAAACATCTTATTAGAGTATTTCACGAGCACAAAATTTGAGTAGGAATTAAGGAATGTGCTGTATCAAAAAATGAAATTGTATTACAACAAATTTTAGAGAATAAATCATAGAATTGAACTGTATACTTGAAAATTTAAAATACCTTAATTTTTCAACTTATTTCATTTTGTTTTGCTAAATTATAACAAACAAACAAAACTCTTACAAACGTATAGTAAGTTCCAGCCAGATGCTGCTGCGGTGGGAAAAGGTTGAAGAAATGGCCTAGGGCGTTGAAGAAATGTATGTATTTCACACAAATACCCGAATAGCCTCGGAACACCAAATCAGGTTTTCCACGAAAATATAGAACTTGCACTTCAAGTTGATATAAAAATCATTATACAAATATATCGATTTGTAATAGAAACATCGATTGCAAAATGGGCTTTCTCATTGGTTGAAAACTGTCCAATTGCAAGGGTTTACCGGAAAAAAATCATATTTAAGAAATTATAAGAGTGACGAAAGATTGGTAGATCGTGGTAGAAGTTCAAATCTTGACGAATCCAATGGTTTCCTTATTTTCTTCTCAAAACAAGTCTGTCTTACGGTTATGTGCCTTAAAAAAGTGACGAGTTTGAGTAATTTCCTTGTGCTTTCTCATGTGGCATCAATTGATTTCGACAACTACAATTTTACAACGATGATTACATATGTAAATATACGTTTTAGAAGAAATGTGGAAATACAAAAAATAAAGTATAAAGCATTTCTTTCCAATGGTTTTTGTTTGATTGAGATTGCATAATATTTAGTGGATGGAAATATTCTGTACAAGTTGTATTATCTGAGACTTCTCAATTGATCAATCTGCCACTTGACAATTAAACACAAAAATATAATAATCCGAAGGAGAGGGCTGCAGCTCCCACAGCCCACTGGATTTGCCAATGCTTTTAGGCCTACCATACTGTAAAGAATAATTATTACGTAAATATAAGATAACTATAAACTTTTGACCCACATATAATACTATGAAAACATTATTTTTATACAAAGTAATTTAGTAGAAAGATTCATAATTAATTATGCATAATTTAAATACGAATAAAAAATTTGCGATAATAACCTTTAAATAAACGGTATCAGTTAACTGACACAAACTTTCTCCCAACTTACTGTAGTAAAAATAATATTGTTTTTAATCATTTTATTTACTACTTTTTAGAACAAAACAAAAAAATAATATTCTACCTACGTCAATCGTATAAAAAAGTTATTGTCCCAGGCGGGATTCGATCGCGCGACCTTTGAATTACTGGCCGTCCTCGCTACCGTTGTGCTACCCCGTGCGGCCGTCGCTGTGATGCTAGATTGACAACATAAACTTATTTTTTAACATTTCCCCATAATTATGAAACGCCGAAGTTTTGATAAAAGCGGGTGGTGTCATTTTGTTTGGCATCTTAAGCACTATAAATACTGAAAATTTGATCAAAATCGTTAGAGCCGTTTTTGAGAAATTTGAATTTTTGTCGTTTTTATTGGTTTTTAGGGGTAAATTACCCTTAAAAATTAAAAATTCCAAAAAATGAAAAAAACGCCTAGGGTTTAGTACCTACATACCAAATTTCATGAAAATCGGACCAATAGTGTCCCCTTTGGTCGTGTATACATACTGACACACTGACAGACAGACACCGCGTTAAAAACACTATTTTGGGTTCAGGGAGCACCAAAACAAAAAATTCCACTAAAAATATTTTTGGGTTCAGGGAGCACCAACACAGATAATTGCACTAAACAATTTTTTGGGGTTCTGGGAGCACCAAAACAGATAATTCAACTGAAAATTCAAATTCGAACATTTTTACGAAAACAATACTTTCTCCATATACTACGTATAGGGTGGAGAAAGTAAAAATAGCAAAATATAAAAAAGTGTCTTACAATTTTTGAAATATTTTCATTTTTTAATTCTATTCCACCCAATAATCCAGAATAGAAAAACAGAGTTGGAAAAAACATTAATTTTTATTACACTTAATTAAAGTTTAAATCCTATAAAAAGTAGTAGTTAAATCAATTAATCTTTATTCATCCTTTTTAGATAAATGTTACATCCAAGGCAGGTCATGTAGTAATAGTATTAATAATTTAACAAAATATATATTTTTTGCTTGTTTTACAACTTAATGCTTCTTAAAATTAATTTTAAATATTTAAATTACAACATTTCAATAAAACTTTATTCATAAAATTATGATAACAGAAACATACACATAAATTTAATATCTTAAAACTTAATTTTTCCATCCATTGATATGACCTTAGCCAGTACAATTAATTTAAATGTGTCGCGTACTCATTTATATAGGCTATAGGCTATAATGTGGCATCAAGAAACTCCAACACAGCATAGAAAGCATTGAACTTCAGCCACTTAATTTATTTTTTAAAACATTGAGTTCCATTGTTTCTTTAAACTCTTTAGATAGTTTGTTCGTGAAATTGACTCCAGTCTCAGACGGAAAGCTTTTAATCTGTGCTGTTTGCCACGGAAGTCATTTTTATGATGTGTATTTGTAGTATGCACATCAGTGTTTCGAGTCACTGAACTCTTGTTACGCCATCGACCACCTGTGGCATTAAGAAGGAAGAAAAGTCAC
>JAGFPH010014959.1:0-22297 GCA_018207615.1 Philaenus spumarius | reverse complement strand
AAATAGTTATTACGGAGGAAATAATATATCATGTCGTACTATACTCAAAAGTTTATTTTATAATAAAATAAAATAAACTTCAAGTACAAACTTAGTAGTGTATTGTTCAAATATATTCCACACATCATTTAAATAACTACTAACAACTATTGAGATCGTATACTTATACAGTTTACGAATTATGCAAGGTAAACCACAAACGAAAATCTGTAGAATGGATTTAAATCTAGAGAATATAAAATTTGCATTTTAACGTACTATAAAGATGTTGAAATAAAAATGAGGAACGTTTTAAATATTAAAATAATAAGCAAACTCTTTTATTCCACAAGTTTTTTTTATTATTTTTACATTAAGTATGAGTATAAAATATAAACGCTATTGTATAACGTATATTTTTAATAATTTAAAAACTCTTGGGTAAATGGTTAAGTAATATAAATAATAAGCGTGCAGAGGTTAAAAGTGCATTTATTGATACGATAGAGTAAAATGTTAGAGAACACCTATTTCAATAAATTAAACAATTGCATTAAGTTTATTTCTTCTGTAGCTAAGGTACTTTAATCGAAATTACTTTTAATTTCATTTAATGAAGAAGAGAATTACAGTAATTACACATTACTTCAAAACTAGAAGCTAACTGACAACATAAAATGAAATGAATTACTTACAAAATATAAAAAGCTTTAGATACATAAGACAAAAATCTAAATAACTTTTAAGTTATTAATACTCCTCTTACAGTTTCAATAAATATCAATTTATAAAACCAAGGAAATAATTTTGTCGTTTCGTCAACGACGTGAACTCTGCCATAAGAAAAAAAGGAACTGCTTATTAGATTTAGCTTTATTACATTCTTTCTCAAAAGAAAAATTATAATTTAATTTGTTTAGGTAAATATAGCAGTGAATAATACTTTGTCTGCTATGAACAAAGTTTAATTCGAAACAGTCGGCCTTTATTACATCATCTCCAAAACAATTAAGATTTTCTTTCTTATTGTTTTGGTTAAATATTACCTTCGGTTTAATAAACTTGTTTTGTTCTTGGCACGCGTAGCAAATAAAATAAGAATAAAACTACTTTAAATTCAAACATAAACATCGTCTACATAAATTTATTTATGCACTAATTATTGCATACTTACTGTTTATGGAAACGTATTCTGCGAATATTGTTGGGTACTATCTACAAACTTCCCTCAATTTGATTATAAAGACTCCTAGTTTTTCAGCAAATATGTGAATTGGATTTATACGTTTAGGTTCAATATCATAGTTTGTCATAATTTGTATAAATAACTTTATAAGAAGGAAGTACAGGTTTGATTATTTAATCTATTTTGATCTCTGTTTATATAAATTGTTAGGAAATTAAATAACATATTTCCTTTGTTGTTTTGGAAAAAAGATCTTTCTGTAAATTATTTTGAACAGACGTTGTAGTAATGTTACGTGTATATATAAGTTGCTAATACATTTTTCTAACAAACAATTTTAAGTATTTTTTGTTTAACTACGTAATGTGTTCGAACGCTAACGAACTGAAAGCTAAAGTAATTAACCTGTCGCTCTACTTTATCTTTCAAATTTTTGCTTAGGGACAATTATGTCTTACCGTAGCAAATGTAACATATTTGTATTTTGCTACACCTGACCTATTGTGATTCTTAATTTTTCTAAACAAATTTATTTTGATCTAAATAAGTTTTAATTATGTCGCAGACACAACTTCACCGCCATCAATAGCAAATATAGAAAGATCATCTGCGATTGAAGCATTTATTAGATCTTTTTTTCACGGTTTATAGTTATTTTTAATAACTTTTTTTTGTTGAAAAGTTAGGTGTGAAGTTTAGTTCTAATTTGAAAATAAATACATTATCAAGACTGAAATAGATTCTTTAAAATATTGATTAAAAATTAAAACAATGTACTGTATATAAATGTAGTTATATATGCTGTTCAATTGTGTGTTTTCCTTAAATTGTCATTTTAACAAGACAAAAAAACGGAAATTCCATAGTGACGTAAATTGTATATTTTAAGCTTTCTTAAGATAAATTTGATTAATAATATATATATATAAAAAACATTACACATATAGTAACTAAATAATATTGTTTAGGTTAGTGATAAATGATTTATTAGATGGAGTTTATCATCATTATCCTTATAGTTGTGATTATTTAATGATACCATTGCTTAAGTTAGATAAGTAAAAAAATGTTTTTATAAGTAAATTTGTCAAAAAATCTAACTATAAAGATCATTAAACTAAATTGTTGGTGATATGTATTAATTAATTGATATATATAGCCTAAAAACGTTAAAGCAATCTAAAGGTTACTTCATTTTTAAATAGAGCTATACCATTGTGTAATAAATAATATATTTATTTTTATTTTAAACTGATAAACTTTTACCATTCACACGATAATTTTTTTTTTTAATATACCATGTATTAGTTATTATAAAAACAAACGTTATACATCCCTAAGAATACATTTAAAGTAAAGTTAACAATGTATGAAAAGAAATTTAAAAAATACGAACACCTATTCAAGTGTTTGTATGCATTGGTCCACACACATACAAATATATTTTTATTGGCCCCTATATACAGAGACAACAAATGCAGTGTGAAAAGTAATCAAACAAAGAAAAGAGTTTATATATAAGAATACTTTTAACCGAAACAACATTAGTTCATAAAGAAAGGAAAAAAACATAGTTGTCATGAAATTCTCTAGTACTATACTTTATGGCTGCGGTGGTTTTTAAAGAAAAGAAATAAAAAATGTTAAAACAGGTCGAATAAAACATAATTTGAAAGGTTTAAGGTTTTATAAAAAGTATGTTAAACAAATTAATGTTATACATTAGTCTGCCCCCTTTTAAAATAGCAGCAATTGAAGTAAAACCATTCAGTGCTTTTATTTTTATTTACTACTGATAGTTTTTATTATAAGTAATAAAACTTAAGTATTAATGATTTCTCAAGTTATCCTTCATAAAATTTTAAAATGAAAATAAAATGAAAATGCCTTATCTAAAAAATTCTCAAATATCAATGCTGGTAGGGTGGTATATTAAACATAATGTTTGAATATTAATTTACATTTTTTATAAGTAATAATTTTTGTAGATTGAATATTTTTTGGTAGTTATTTAAAGTATTTTGGTATAAACCATCTTTCAGTATACATCAATAAATATTATTATTATTTATAATTTTCCGCTTACATACTTCCTCAGCAAGGGTTAATATAGTTAAATTACAATTCAAAAAACATGTACCAAGTCCGGGATTTGAGCCCCGGACCTTCACTATTCCATCGTAACGGTCTACCGTCTGAGCCATCCTGTTCACTAACTGCTGAGGAAGTGTGTAAGAGCAAAATTTAAAATAATAGTAAACAACATCACCACTGTAAGCTGCAAAAAATAATTAAGATTGTTTTAAATTTCGTATAAATAAGGTATTCAGTCAGTAATTGCAGTAAAACCGTACAAGTTAGATCTGGAATGATCAGGCTGGCACAGACGGTTACGACTGAATCGTAAAGGTCCCGGGTTCAAATCCCAGTCTTGGTCCATGTTTTTTCACCTGTAGTTTAATTAAATCAATAAATATGTACAACAGTAAAAAAATATATAGATAATAAAAATAATATTAGAACTTCAAAATCTTTGAAACAAAAACTATGGTTATTGGTGAAAATAATATAGATACTAGCTGACCCGTACGGCGTTGCCCGTAGTGGTTGGTATTTTCGGTCTTTTTAACGTAATTGTATTCTTTTTAAGTGTTCAGTCAGTGAGTGGTATTTGGCTTTTATATATATAGATCTTAAATAATAAAAGCACTATTGTCATAACAATAAAAGATTTGAAATTATGATTTTAGTAATTTTGATTCCCCAAAACCCCTCCTAAAATTTTGAAATTTTTCATACCCTTTTTTAGTGAGCACCTATGGCCCTATAGGAAGCTACATACCAAATTTCATTCCAATCCGTTCTATAGTTTTGAAGAAATCGTGATTTAATAACTTTGATCCCCCAAACCCCCCTAAAATTTGAATTTTTTGAAACCCTTTTTTAGCGAGCGCCTATGGCTCTAGCGGAAGCTACATACCGAATTTCATTCCAATCTGTTCGGTAATTTTGGAGAAATCGTGATTTAGTAATTTTTACTCCCCAAACCACCCTAAAATTTTTAATTTTTTAAAACCTTTATTTAGTGAACACTTATGGCCATAGAGGAAGCTACATACGAAATTTCATTCCAATACGTTCTGTAGTTTTGAAGAAATCGTGATTTAATAACTTTGATCCCCAAACCTCCCTAAAATTTCGAATTTTTTCAAACCCTTTCTTAGTAAGCACCTATGGCCCTAGAGGAAGCTACATACCGAATTTCATTCCAATCTGTTCGGTAATTTTGGAGAAATCGTGATTTAGTAATTTTTACTCCCCAAACCCCCCTAAAATTTTCAATTTTTTAAAACCTTTTTTTAGTGAACACTTATGGCCATAGAGGAAGCTACATACGAAATTTAATTCCAATCCGTTCGGTAGTTTTGAAGAAATCGTGATTTAATAACTTTGATCCCCAAACCCACATAAAATTTCGAATTTTTTTAAACCCTTTCTTAGTAAGCACCTATGGCTCTAGAGGAAGCTACATACCAAATTTCATTCCAATCCATTTGATAGTTTTGAAGAAGTAATTTTTTAATAACTTTGATCAACCAAACCCCCCTAAAATTTAGAATTCTTTCAAACCCTTTCTTAGTGAGCACCTATGGCCCTATAGGAAGCTACATACCAAATTTCATTCCAATCCATTCGGTAGTTTTGAAGAAATCGTTTTTTAATAACTTTGATCCCCCAAAATCCCTAAAATTTTGAATTTTTTCAAACCCTTTCTTAATGAGCACCTATAGCCCTAGAGGAAGCTACATACCAAATTTCATTTCAATCCATTCGGTAGGTTTGAAGAAATCGTTTTTTAACAACTTTGATTCCCCCAAACCCCCCTTAAAATTTCGAAATTTTTCAAACCCTTTCTTAGTGAGCACCTATGGTCCTAAAGGAAGCTACATACCAAATTTCATACAAATCCGTTCGGTAGTTTTTGAGAAATCGTGATGAGTGAGTCAGTGAGTCAGTGAGTCAGTGGGCTTTGGCTTTTATATATATAGATTTATAAATAATATATTAATACTAATTACAAATTACCCTATAGTATACATGCATTTTGTATTGATTTAAGACCCTTGCATGGTGAAATAAAACAACTTACTTGTACAACGACTATATTTTTAGATAACACTAGTATTTTACTAGTTGTATTATAGTTTGTAAAACTTTTATTGTTGTTATAGTATATTGGCCATAGTGGTTTTCTTTCAGTTAAACCGCATATGATGTAATAAATATACAACCATTGAAATACAATAACGATAATTTTGTTTGAAACATTAGGAATTTTGTCTTATTTATATTGTTGAATGTAAATATTATATGTACAAATATAATTATAATAATATTACAATAGAAGTAGATTGTTTTGGTTATGATTTGTTGCTGTTTCATATTGTTTTGTAAAGAAAAGAAAATTAGTTATTTGCATATTTATTGAACTAGAGGGTTAAGCATTTTTATAAAATGACAATACATATGTATAAATGTTGTACTATATGTTTTTTTTTATGTTTTCATACGATATTGATAGCATTGAAAACATCGTAAAAGGTATTTATACAAAATCTGTTTTGTGTTGCAAAATATTCAATTTATCTATATATATATATAAAAGCGAAATACCACTCACTCACTCGTTCATCACGATTTCTCAAAAACAAATTTGGTATCTAGCTTCCTCTAGCACCATAAGTTTTCACTAAAAAAGATTTTTTTTTAAATTGGAAATTTTAGGGGGGGTAGAAATTATTAAATCACGATTTCTCCAAAATTAACGAACAGATTGTAATGAAATTTGGAATGTAGCTTCCTCTATGGCCATAGGTGCTCACTAAGAAAGGGTATGACAAATTTTAGGAGGGGTTTGGGGGGGATCAAAGTTACTAAAATCATAATTTCAGATCTTTTATTACTATGACAATGGTGCTTTTATTATTTAAGATCTGCATATATATAAGCCAAATACCACTCACTGACTGAACACTTAAAAAGAATACAATTATGTTAGAAAGACTGAAAATACCAACCACCACGGGCAACGCCGTACGGGGTAGCTAGTAAAATATATGCCTGCGATGATATATGTTTTACAAGTTATTGGTAGAATTAAATTATAAAATGATTTAAACTGTATGTATTATTTTAATTATGTTAAAACCCAGTTTAAATAATCATTTGTTAATGGAACAAAACAGTTTGTTTCTACTCATGGTTTTTAATTAAAAAAAAATACAATTAAAAAAATAATTGTAACAAATTTCACTAAAATACGTGAGTAATTCTGTGGTGTGGGATGTAGGGATAGTGTAGTAACACCTCTTTAAAAACCGTGGTGGGTTTTGCTCCGGTTGGTAGTAAAGGTCTCTTTTATACAGCTAAGTCCTGTATGGTGTTAGTGGAAGAGAAGACAATCTTTAGTACTTCTAGAACGGAGGATGATAAATCCCTATTAGCCAGTGTCGAGGAATATTTCAACCGTGTGCTCGATGCAGAGGTGCTTCTGTGTGGCGATATCATTATAAGGTCTAATTTTTTTGCTGGGGTGTAGTGCAGCAAAAATTTATTTCGGTTTCTGAAGGGATAGAAAAGATATTTTAATATTACGGGATATGAGTTCGGACCCCAAAACCAGCACGTGGATAGGTGGGTTAGCAGGAGAAACAATGGTAATTAGCCACTAACTGCCGCATATACAGTTGCCGAGGAACTATTGCCGTCTGTTTCAGTCATACCATACAAACTGGGAATGAATAGTAATTATTGATTCAGCTCTCTACACAATAGGAGTTTCACAAGGTTGTGTACCACGAACCATTCTTTACCTATAGAAGCATGGAAAACGTAAATCAACTATATAAAATCTATTTAAGTGACATTTTCACTGTGGCACATATATACAAGCTAGTTGTACATCTTAATAACAAATGAATTCCTAATTGTAATTCTGCTAAATAGCTTGAAATGTATCTTGATGAACGCCTTACGTGGAAACATCATGCTCGTAAAAAGCAGATCAATTCAAACAAAAGTAGGTGATTCTACATTTAATTTTAAAAGTTGCGGTGTGACGCATAAAACATACAACGGAATGCATTCAAGCATGGATGCAGTTTTTAGATATAGTAATAGATTATAGATTTTTTTTTAAATTTAAATTTATCGAATTTATAAATTCTGTAGTTGAAGTTCAAAAAATTAGTTATACATTTTTGGAATCAAATGTTTTAAATCGCCTTCAAGCAAGCACCTCTTTTAGTTACAATTACAAATCTAATAGTTGAGTATTTATTACAAGTTTAAAAGCTTATAAGATTAGGAGCAACTTCTTAACACGATTAGTGCAAAAGAGGGACCTTTCTTATTATAATTAAACGCACAAAGGATAACTCATAAATTCAGATTTGTAACACCTTAATAACGTTTTAGAATGACGTCGTCACCTAACTTTACCATACAGAAAACATTTTCACTAGATCTCAAGGCAATAGCAATGAGGGCGATGACTGAGAAAATGTTTACAAATAATACAACGTTGCTAGGCTATCGTAGTAAAATTATCTATCGAATGCTTACTACTACGTACGTCATTATGATAATTTTAATTATGACAATCAGGTTGTAACATCATAATTACGTTTCATATTCTTATCAAATCACGTGGTTTGTGACGTGGGTAGTACGTCTTTGTGACGTCAATATGACGATTTTCATTCATAAAATAATGTAGGGGACGACAGAGTGACTTAGTGTGACGTAAAAGTGACGTGGTGTATAAGACAGTTAGTCCTGGAAGCCCCATATCTACACTATACTGTTTAGTCATACACGTATACGATTCTTGTATTTTTTTAGATACATACACAATGGTTTGTATACCATTCAATGTGTTTTAAACTACGTTGTTTGATTAGATTGTCGACTTTTATTTTTAGTGAATTAAAGTCCTATCTGTAATAAAGTGAATTATATATTTGATTTTATTATAGCTTCAAAAAATCACTCTCAAAAGCGTGTTACAATTAATTAATTATGTCCCATTTTTAGTATTAAGTCATTACTGTTAGTTGAATTCAAATCAGACATTCAAATAAATCTATTCATCGATTAACCTTCCTTGAAGAACCTAATAGCGGTGTAATTTGTTCTTTCCCCAAGTTTAAATCACTATTGTAACTTCCAAAATATAGTGTATATGAAGTAAACTATATTAAAAATACTTTGCAGATTATTTTGTACTAATTAATTTTCCAAAATAATTTCACAGAACTAAATTGCTGATGTTATTAAGCGGATGATCATTGTTGTACCTTAATAATATCATTAGCAAAAGTTCTGGTGTTTTTAGTTATTTGTTCAAGAGTAAAACAAATCAGTGTTTTTGTATTTTTAAGGAACTGATTTATAATAATGAATCCATTTTATCAACCACATTACATACTGAGATGCGGTTTTTATATCATATAATAGCTTTTACAATTAATTTAGCTTTGTTCCAAAATTTAGATTTTATTGCCCATTCTAAGCTAACTATGTTAAGAAAAGGTGAAAAAAATCTTATATTCCGAATATATAATATATCTACAACAAATTAAATTCTTACTTAAATAAAATAAATATAAAACTTGTGATATTCCTTTTATAAATAGTGGGTCACTGCTTAAAGTAACCTAATGGGATAAAGTTTCACCAGATGTTCCATTATTATATATATCCCAACTGTAAGGTTGAATATTAAAAGATAAATAAATCTTTCTTACATTATTTATAAGCTAATATAAGACTTATTATATAATTTCCTGGGAATCTTATTTGAATTACAGTTTTTTTCTTAAAAATTTTGATATGCTGAAAATAATTGTTATTTATCTACATATTTTAATTTAATGTTGAAAAATATACCCACTAAATTATCAAAGTAGTTTTTTTTAGTTTGAACGTTATTTTATTTTAGCTATACATTGATTGTGCTTTAATGATAGTAAACTTTTTGATATTTTTTCCAGAGAAAATAGTGCTAATATTTAAGTATGCTCTGAACAAAATCAAAAGCAGATTCAATTTTGAATTACTGTAAATTAATCAAAACTTTTTTGGTCGCCATTCCGAATATTGATATAATACATATTATATATTCTGACTTACCGTCTACAATATTCAATTTGATGTCGTATATGACTGCCGCTTCAGCTATTCTGCCATTTTCAAGCATTTTTCAGCACACTCCTTTTTAAGTATCCTTTGTCACTTGTTAACACGAAACACTCATTACAGTACACTAACACAACACGATAATAAACAACACTGTTATTTTTAGGTAATAATAACAATAATAAAAAATTAAGAGAGAGTACTTATCGAAATGTTGGGCCCAACCAGTCGAAGATTTTTGAATTAACAGTTTATTTTTGTTTAACTAATGTCTCGTGTTATTTATTATTGTGTTGTGTTAGTGTACTGTAATGAGTGTTTCGTGTTAACAAGTGATAAAGGATATCCTGCTGAAAAATACTTGAAAATAGCTGAATAGCTGAATCAGCTGGCGTATACGACAGCAAATTGAATATTATAGACGTTAAGTCAAAATATATATTTGTAAATTAGTAATTAAAAGTTCGGTGTATTACAAATATCGTACACAATATGTTATTACATCATGCAATTATACAAAATATTTGTTAAAGTATAATTATCTTTGATTATTTATACTCGAATATATTTAAATGTATAATTATATGAAGTATATAATATAATCTGTTATTAATAGTAATATTGGAAAATATTTTGAAGTAATCAAATATACTTTGTATTATATATTTGGCTTAAATATCAAATACAATTGTTGTTTATTCTGCAAATTAATAGAGTTTTTAAATGCGTGTATTTATTTGTATTGTATAAAGTACTTTAGAAGTATTTAATAATTATAAAATTAAACTCCAACACAATAATAGTATATATTAACTAAATAAAATTGTAATCAATTTACATTGTAATTTATTTCGTAGTTTTCCTTATTTTTTAGTAATGTTGTTCATTGAGCTATTACATAAATAGCTATTACATAATTAATTGTTTGATCATCCGATCTTCTGTAAAAATTTATGAATTAAAGTACACATTACCAAACATATTAAAACATTTACTGCTTTGTGTATTAAATCAACAAGCAAGTGGCAAATACTGGTATAAAAGCACGGTCAAAATTGTAATGTTTAGACTGCTTTATTTCATTGTAGCTAATACTTCTCCATATTGATTTAATCTGTTGTTATACCTTGGCTTATTTCTGATTTGGTTAAGACTAATGCACATGTTGCAATCACACAGGAACCGTGGCTGCAATGGGACAACATCAAAGGGTTGAATGTAGGAGAATGTAACCTAATTTGTACGAGGATGTAGGGAGGATTTGTAGGTTGTACAGTAGTAGCGGAGAAGGAAGACCGGAGGTGGCAGTCATTATAAATGGCTTGGAATCAAGGCCGGTGGCTGATTCATTTCCTGTGACCTAATGGCAATTAAAGTAATGATACAAGTAGATGAAGTCATGCGCCAAATAGTTATTTGTTCGGCTTATTTCCCATATAAAATAAATAAGGTAATAAAAACCATAATATTAGAAGGTAGCAAGAATAGCATTCCCTTGGTGCTAGTGGGGTACAAGTCAAACTCACTTAATATGACGAGGAAGGATCATAAATGCCAGAGTGGATGTGATTCTGAGTTACTTAATAGAAAACCAATCGTATTGTTCTAAACACTATCCATGACCATACTTTTCAAAACAAACTGAGAAAGGATGTTATAGACATAACTCTATGGTCTTTCACACTTTTTGTAAGAGTGAAATGTTTGTAGGTTTAAACTGGCCCAACACTCTCTTATCACAAGTGTCTTCATTTTTAACCATGTGGTGCTGAGCCAGAGGATAAGCTTATAAGAAACTCAAGATAGACGGACTAGGATTACTTCAAAGAAAGGCTTGATGCAAAACTAAATGTTGTTATAAATCAGACCATTTAAAATTATACAGATCTTTGGCTTACTATAGGGCATCTACAGGAAAACTAAACAAACTCCTACTAGACGAATTTTTGCATGCATAAAACTCAACCCCAGGCCACTGAACTGCAGTGGAACAAAACTCTGGAATCTCACCGCATTCAGACTCACCAAAACTTTAACAAGGCCAAGTGGTCTGATAATCCTCGAGACTGGGTAGAGTTTATTCAAACCAACGTGACTTTAGTATCGATAAGTAAGGATAGTATCCAGATCCTCATAGAGGACCTTTAAAACCATCCCTGAACTTTCAAAAGTAATTTTCAGAGACCCAGAAAGAAGACTTGTTTCTTACAGGCTTCCATCAAGGAAAGTGACGGAGACAGATGAGGATATCTTAAGGATTAATAAGCCTTTTCCCAGGATCTGCTAAAACTATAACATTGCGAAAGAAAACATCTCGGAAGTGGCAGAACAGTTTGGCTGGAATAAAGCAAAGAAATAGAGTTGAATGGAAAATAAAGTATATTGACCCTTTTGAAAGTGCTGGACCAGAAGGAATATCCCCAGCTCTTTTTCAGATGGGCGGAGACAAACTGATGCTATGGCTAATAAAAATATTCAAAGCGTCTCTTGCTCTAGGGCATATACTTAGACCAAGGAGACAAAAAAAAGTAGTTTACATCAATAAACAGGGAAAGGAACCTTTGAAAAAAGAATTTAGAAATATCAGTTTAACATCCGTCCTACTTAAAACGCTGTAGAGACTGATAGATAAACACTACAGGGGATGGAGCAGTGACTGTAAAGTTTTACCTTGAAAATCAATAGGCAAACATTGCTGTCAAATCTGTTTTAAACAGTACTCCACAAACTGGTAGCCAGGGGGTTGGATGCTGGAGCTATAAGAACATGTGATGAAGTTTTTTGGACATAAAAGGATCGTTCAACAATATCTCCTTCAAATCTATTACAGATACATTAATCAATCGTGGGGTAGAGCAAACTACCGCCCACTGGATCAAAGCGTTTCAGAAAATAGAATGTCGATCTCGCAACTTAACAGTAAAAAACTAAAAATTAGGTTGGTCGTGGAAGCCTCCAAGGAGGAGTTATCTCATACCCCTTATAGTCCCTGGTTGTAGATGACCTGCTAGTGGAACTAAATGAGATAAGAGTAAAAACAAGGTTATGTGAACTACATATGCATCCTCGAAATAAGTAAATTCCCAGAGATTTTCTCCGACATCGTTCAGAGTTTCCTTAAAACTTTAGAGTGCTGGTGTAAGATAATGGTCCTGTCAACCCAGGCAAGAAATCGTTGTCTCATTTTCTTTACTTGAAAAAGTCGGACAGATGGTCTGTACTTGCTAAGTCTACTGAGACAAAGACTTATATACAGGGTGTCTTGCGACCATATGAACAAACTTTGTCACGTTATTCAGCATGTCAAAAGAAATAAAGAATGCAATATAACATGTGTCCTATCTCATTCCGTTTTCGTTCTGTCTGTCTGTATGTGTTTTTTACAAAATTCTTAATATTTTTAGAAGTAGAAAAGATATTTTTCTATGTTTACAGTGAGATTAAACACATGAGAGTGTTATCAACAAATCCTGCAAGAAATAGACAGTGTGAGTTTATAAACAAAACATTGGAGTCGAATCACATTCTGCGAACCGGTATTGACTGCATGACTCCCAGTTATAAATTTGATAACAAACTGGAGGAAATTTTCCTGGCTCGGTAAGATTGGCTACGATATCGGATTAATCTAAGAAATGGACTGGTCAGGTTCACGGACGGGTCGAAAACAGGAGCAGAAATATAATTTCACAAAGGTAAACACACAGAAAATATACTCAGTGTTGGTGTGGGTTTACTATATGGTATTCCAAACGGAGGTCTACTTGCAAGCACAAAACGAATACTTTACTCAACAAGCATGAGTACAGATGTTACGATATGCTCTGATAGTCATTTGGATATAACAGGCATTATATCTCCAAGAACAACGTCAACATTTTTCTTTAAATGCCAGTTACTGTTGCAACGGCTGTCAAGAAGTAGGGCAGTATGACTTGTTTGTATCTCTGTGCATGAAGGACTAGAAGGGAATGAAATAGAAGATAAACTTGCAAGAAGGGGGGCTGGAACTCCACCAGTGGGCCCAGAACTGATTATTGGAATATTAAAAGAATAAGGGAAGGAAAACGTAGAACACTGACATATATGGAGAAAGGTTGTAAGAGGTTAGAGACAAATGAATGGCCATCACAACACTGAAGTGTCTTGTCCAGCCGGAAATGAGTTTGTTTGTCGGTCTACTGACGAGAAAAAACGTTCTGAAAAAAAAAAAAAAAAAACACCTAAAACTGATAATTTTATAAAACGAACCATTATTTCGAATGTTTAAGAGAAGGAAGAAACTTCTTTTCATGTTCTATGCAAATG
The DNA here is from genome assembly GCA_018207615.1 of Philaenus spumarius. Classification (NCBI taxonomy): domain Eukaryota; kingdom Metazoa; phylum Arthropoda; class Insecta; order Hemiptera; family Aphrophoridae; genus Philaenus; species Philaenus spumarius. The sequence goes on along the minus strand of JAGFPH010014959.1, from coordinate 8,625 downwards.
CAAATGTGACACACCCGCATCACTGAGGCAGAATTATCTGATGCAAGGAAACCCGCACACCATCTACATACGAGAAGAAAGCCACAAAGGACTAAACTTCTTCGTTTCAGAAAAAGTTCGGATTTGGTTTGAACTGTTGCCTGGTCATGGGGCACACAGGACCTCATAGTTTAGGTGGAGTGTATCCTTTTGATAGGTCATACAAAACTGTAATTATAATAATAATAATAACATGTTATTCATTTAAATGAATATACTATAGTATATCCTGACCATTAAATGCTAATTATAATGTACAAATTGCCATTTTAAAATGTACATATATTAATTTTACACATTTTGAACTCAATTTTTGTTTTTATTGCTCAAACTTAAATTAAATACAAGTAAACTAATATTTTAATCAAAACAAGTGAGTGTTCTATAGCAAAATACATATATGTTTTTTAAATAAATTGTTAAAAAGATAATAGTATAACCATGATCCAGACAATCACTAGTGCTACCAAGTAGGGTCCATTTATCTTTCAGGCAATTTCCAAAACAACCCTACGTCCTTAAGGACATGTTCGTCGTTGCTTCTACCAATCAATAAAAAATGATCATCCTTAGGCATCCATGATTTTACGTATTTGATAATTAATTTAGAACGTATATATATATATATATTTATAAATGCAATTTTAATAATACATGTATGGAAGAAACATTACCCCGCATAGTCGGAATGCTTTTCTTCTGCACCCATATTCCATCTTTTTAGTCTTATAAAATTGATCAACGACGATTTTTTCCACATTTGAGCAGCCAAACTTTGTGCCTATATTAATAAACTTATTGTTAATCTGCTTTTTAATGTGTTTTGATTTTAAATATGAGTTTTGTAATTATTTATTCGAGTTCTACTTCCCCATGCTTTTCTCTAATTTTCCTACCTAACAAAAAGTGCTATTTAGCTCAATTTAATAAAAATATATCTGTTGTAATATTCCACAATTACCTTCCCTTAGCGTAACCCACAACTCCATAATCTTAAATAATAAATCGGCCTGAACCGGAAGAATTCCTAAATCCTATCTCGCAGCACAATTCGCAGCGCTTATGTGCAAATTCATTACAGCCTTAGCAAACTAATTTTTAATGATTTTCAGCTCCCTAACATTGGTTTCGCAACCTCATATCCCCCCATCCATATAAATACACCAATTTTACTAGAGAATCAAATATGTTTTTCAATAGCGTCAAAGTAATATTAGGTAATGTTTTTATTATTTTATTCATCGCCATAAACTCTGTCTTCCCCTTTACCTTAACCACAGTTATTTTATGATTCCAAGTCCCATTGCTACTTAGCCAAAACCCTACATATTTTGTTAGGTTTCTTTCTTTCACTACTTGCGCCCCATAGTGTCATCGTTCTGTCCTCGCTGGTTTCCCCCTTTTTTTAAATTCTACTATGTGGATTTTCTCTACATTTATTTTTAAACCACATGACTTACAATAATTTTCCAGTTTACTTAGACCACTCTGAAGTCCCACAACTGACATCGATGGTATGACAACATCATCAGCAAAGAGCAGTATCGGTATCTCCGTACCTTTTATAATGAGTGTGAGTGCCACCTTCAAGAACGTCTTCTTCTAGATCGTACATAAACAATAAAAATAATATAGGATGATATTGTGCAACCTTGCATGACCCCAACTTTACTTTCGATTCTCCCGATTTTTGTTCAACTCTACGTTACGATATATATTAATTAGTTTATTAACCATACGCACCGACATCCCTTTCAGTTTTATTTTATGCCACATTTCCATACGAGATATTCTGCCAAAAATCTTCTCGTTGTCAATAAATGCAATATATAGTTACCCTCTTTTCCGTTTTAACGATTTTTCCACTAAAGTTTGTAAAACAAACACATTGTGCCCAGTGCTTCTCCCTGCCCTAAACCCATCAGGGTAAGGTGACATTTTACTAAAGACCTCAGACCGTTTGGTAATTCTTGTGTACACTTACATGCTTATGCTATGTAACAGAATTATACCTTTATAATTCTCTGGATACTCCATTTATTTTCATAAATCAGACATAACAGCCCGATTCTCTACACACTCGGAAAGTTATTATCACCGAAGCTATTAAATAACTTCAATAAAATAATATCTAACTAAGATGCAAGCTCTTTTCACGCTTCCTCCGGTAAGCTACGACAGCTACTTTTTTGACTTTAGCTTTTTACATGCTTCTTGAATCTCCCATTTTGATATAATATCATCTAATACTGGTACGTATAGGGGTAGTCTACCATCTAAGTTTATTTCGCTTATCATAATTTCCCAAGTATCTTCCCCCCCCCCATAATAAATTTGAAAAATATCTTCCCCAATCGATCCTGGAAATATTACCCGGTTTAAAGTTTTTATTTCCGACGTTTCACTACTTTCCATACCTTAGATGGATCATGTTCCGCTAACGCCAAACTAATAGCAGCTGATTGTAATTAGTTACAGTTGTTACAGAAACAACAACAATCTAAGTATTTTACTATGGTTTAGATTCATAATTAATTGTAATTTGAGAAATTAATCTCAATTCCAGAGAAAGGGGTAATTATACAAAGTATACCCAAAGGCTAATAATAACTTCTGATAACAACAACAACCCAAAGGTTCTAAAAAGTCCAAAATCAACTATTTCAAAATACTGAGATTATATTCAGTTTATTATCTAATAGCTAAATATAAAATGTGTTATTTTAAACAACTTTGCGTTAGGTTATTGATTCTCGGTAATATATAAACACCTTTAAGTGTTACAACGATTAGTAAAATCAGTCAAAGCAGTAAATAAGGATAAACACTTGTTTCCCTGAAAAGGTATTTTCACTGCAATATAAAAGCAATAATAATGATTTAAGGTATTATGTTTCCTTTAAAATGCCAACTTAATTTTCCTTTTAATTTCAGTGCCAGATAAAGCAGTGAAAAATATGATTTAGTTTTACGTTAAATCTCTCTCTAAGGCTTCCAATTGCGTTATTCGTGTAAAAACCAAATACTGTATTTAAATTATAGTACTACCTTGACGGTCAATAAAACAATTAAGTTATTTACATTATTATTTTCTTAAGGGCACTCCAAATGGAAGTTTTGTATGATGTTTTATTCTCCTGTTCTTCCTCTTTCCAAAAATATACACCATGATATGGTTATTATTATCTTTATGCCCGAAAAAAATAAATAATGTAATCATTACCATGGAAATAAATGGCTTTAGAGGCCACATGAATCCGCTTTACTTCAAACACTTTTATAGTGTTCATTATTGTACAGTGAGTTATTTTAAAGAACTTTGGTGAAGAGGAAGCTGGAAGACATATATGCTGCTGAAGAAGACCCAGACATATATGCTGCTCACATACTGTCCAGGAGGTTATTAGCAAAAGTTAGGCTACTTATGAAACTTTGAAATTTTGGCTTTTACGTTTTGCTCGTTTCTCGAAAATCACGTTTTTGTTATTTATAATACACATTTCTGGAAAACTATCTAAGATATCTTTAAAAACATTTTACCACATGTCTATAACACAATTATTTAGTTACTAACACGGGATATTTAATATTTCAACAAATAAAAAAGTTATATAATAATAATAATAACAATAAAAACATTAAAAAAAGTGTTTTTTTTTAAATCATAACTTTTAGGTTTATATTTTTTTTCTTATGCACTGAACTAGAAAAAGGTACAATTTAGAAATAAAAAAAAATATGAGCCTATCTTAATTACAACTTAAGTTATATGTATTATAGCTAACATTGTCGAAGATAGACATTCGGAGTGCCCTTAAGCGGTTGACCATACAAACGTAGACTCGGCAATATTTAGAATATATATTTGTTGTTGTTAAATACAATTTTACAAAATAATAAAATAAGGTCCTCACACTTAAAGTATGTACTCACTTTCGAGTTGATCTAATAATTTTTGTTATTGAAATTTTTAAATTTGCTCATTTGAATAAAACGTATAAAGTCTATTTTTAACAATAATTTGAATAAATAAAAAATAGTTAATTATTCATTAATGTAACTCCTACTTTCTGGACCATTATTTAAATGGTGTAGACCGATGACACATATAAAAGCAGCGGTGTATAAACTTAATTGTGGTGAAATGAGACATGTTTTACATCGGTCAAACGGGAAGAACGTTCAAAGATAGGTACAGAGAACCTTTACCCAAACGTACTCTTAACCAAAGTCCACGTATTCTGAACATTTGATTGACTTAAATCATTTGACCAATGGTATAAACAAAGACATGGAGATTCTAAGTAAATGCGAAAAAGGTAAACAAATGTACACACTGGAACAGTTCCACATTTACAAAGCCATAAAAACACAACCACACGACGTACTTAATGACCAGGTACAGTTTAAATCCAACGCTATATTCGACATTATATTAGATTTAAATACACCGGCAAGTTATGCAACCAACCATTCAGCGCAATGATGGTCTATCTGTTTCTTTCCAGTTCAGTTCGTGTTCGAGACGACCCGCAAGTACTTGTGTGGAAAGCTATGTCCCATTTTAATTATTTAACGACCCTTTAATGGTGAATATTACGTGTTTATACTTTATGTGTTGTTTAGTGTTTTGTAACATGTGATCGTCGTCTGAAATGTTCGTCTTCGACAATGACAGAGGTATGTGTCGAAACTAGTAAGACCCAGCAGCAGTAGAGGGGAAATTAACAGGACCATTTGAAGGTTGATAAATTAATAAAAAATAGTTAATATTAGGTGGCTATATGTTTTTATTTTATACTGTACGTGTTGGATTAAACTAGTAATATGTTTCGTTTTGAACCAATACCATAAGCACCATTATACATGAAATTAAGTTAAATTGAATTAAATAAGTTAAGCGAATAATCTTTTGCAAGGAGAATATAAATACGAGTATGTATATTACGTGTTATACAAACACATGTGCAATTGTAAGTCTTTTGTGAATAAAGATGTGTACAATTTAAGAGCTTTTCTAAATTTGCAGAAAAAAATCTTTTAATAGTAGTGCTGCATTTTATGAACAACATATAAATATGGAATTATTTTTACTAAAAAATGCATTTATTTATTGACAAAGCGAATCTTTTGCTCTAGTTTCAGTTGGGTCAGTGAACATTTTTTTTATATATATAATATAATTAATTATTGTGGGTTTTTATGTATACTATACTTTTCTAAAATCTTTGTTTACATTTATTATAAGACTCTTATATCAATTTTATAAATTTGCCCATTCTATCGTTATATTCTATAATTTTAATATTCTAAAATATGCACAACTTAGGCAGTCCAGTGTTGAATTGTACACATTAGGCTGTATCCACAAGGTCCAAGATTCGTATTAAATGATCCACAACGCAGCTATTGTTTATTAAATTCAACAGGGTTTGCTGAATGTTATCAATAATAACTGAAATATTGTAATAATTTGTTACAATGCTACAACTTTGCTACAAATTTAACAATAGGTTACCTTAAATAAAGGTAATCCCATCACTTTCTGTGACAGAATCATGCACATTCAAATATTGCTGAACTTACTAACTGTTATTGTTTCAAGAATATATACATTTTTATGAATTCAAATTGAATAAATATCTATAAATGGCAAGTGAGTGGTACCAACATCAGTAATAGATTACAGAAGTTTTATTAGAAAATATTTTATTTTGGGTTTGATATTAAAATAGAATTTGTTTAAATAGATTTCATTTTTGTCATCCAAATTTATATTATTAGCTCGTTTAATTTTGTAATGTAATGTTTTTTAAAAACGCCTATTTACAACATAACAACTTTATAAACAACCAGCTGTTACTAACTACAACAGTAAAATATCATACTTGTAATAAAAGTCAGCTGTTTAGTTACATTGAAATTATTTTAAACTAGGGGAGACCCCTGCGTGCTCCGCACGCCAACCCCCAATGTAACCTTCTAAAAACATATGTTATGTTTTATTTATAATACAGGTGTAGGATTAATAATAACCTCAAAACTAAGATGGTAAATAATGTCAAATGTTCAAATTAAATTATTTCTTATATTTTTATAACAGCAGTTATAATAATGGTTAAAAGAACCAGCAAGGCTCAGGTCTACACTTAAAAACCCTAACCTAAAAGCTAAAAATACAACAACAATTGCTTCAAATTTTGAAATCAGCTGTTAATGGAAATATTGGAGCTAACAGCTATATTATCTGTTATCAATTGGTTGCTATGGTAATAAATGTAAATACATGTGTTGATTTATCATTCTGGGTCTAACCTAAGAATTTTGTCCGACTAAATATTGGAATAAAAAAAAGGTTTTTATCGAAATGAATTATAGCCTATGTTACTCAGGGATAGTGTAGCTTTTTATTAGTGAAACTGTTTTTTCAATCGGTTTAGTAGTGCCAGAAATTACCCCCTACATACAAACAAACAAACAAACAAACAAACAAACAAACACACAAACAAACAAACAAACGTTTCCTCTTTATAATATGAGTATAGATAGGTAACGTTAAATAGTTATTGTGTTTAGCTTTACCGATGGAATAATATATCCCAATCAAGACAGCACAAGCAAGCATAAACTATTAAATTTGTGTGCCCAGTAGCCTGCACCTTATGCATAGCATCTTACTCATAGAAAATATATACCACATGACTATAAATGAACTTGCGCAATAGTAATATTAAATTTATCACGTATTAGACAAACTAAACGGAAAAGGGTAGGCTTCTGTAATCTATTATTTACGTTGATATCACTCAATTACCATTTATAGATATTTATTTAAGTTGCAGTTTTTATTAAAGATCAAACTATAACAGTTAAAGCATACAGCAGGTTTACTCTGTTGCGTGCTCGGATAAATTTGTGTAAGAAAACCTTTATGAAGTACCTCGACGTAAGGTTAGACTCCCGTCTCAGTTATTGGGAGCAGATTAGACGTTCTACTGAAAAAGCAGCAAATCTCAAAACGGATCTATGACGACGTATAAACACGGGAGGGACAAAAACAGGAACACGACGACTGGTAATGACGGTTACACACTCACTCTTCTGTGCTAATGACGTTCTGCAGTATGAATGATAAATTTGGGTATAAGATTTTAATAAAAATTTCTATCGAAATAAATGGCACCTGTGCAAATAAGAGCGGCACTTATTGTAACCTGTTCCTATAAGGCAATTCGGAACCACTTGCAGAGCTGGTTGTTACAAGTATCCCACACTACCTGATGGAAATGCTATACAGAAGATTCATATATTTCAAAGAAGGCATTTTGCCAACATCAGACTCTGGCAAGTAATATGGAAACAGGAGACGAGCGGAAGATGGGCTAAATGAAGACATCTCCAAATTGTTAGTTTAATTGAAAACATCTTCAAATTGATTAACATACCACATATCGAGGTAAACGTTTATATCAATCATCTTCCGACTCTAAATGGTTGCTTCCAGGCGTTCCTGGATAAATTGGGGAAAGTGTAAAGCCCGGTGTTCCGTGTGGAGCGATGTTAAGTACACTTTTTCATGTGTCAGATGCTAGGAAGAACGACGTTACGTCGAGAAAAGATTGGTTTGCTTAAACCTGCCAATATATTGGTAAATATGCTACTAAGGAAGGACTCGTGGGACAGGTTCATCACTATGCCGGACGTATTCTATGACAAAAGACTACAGAAGCCAGGCGATAAAACTGACTCCTAGCAGTAAGTAAAAGTAGATTTACTTGGCTCAAAGGGGACATTTTTACAATGGCTGGAAGCATAATTGTGGCTTTTATGACGGACTAGAGGCCTATACTGGTTGTACTGAATACCTTATCTTTGTTGAGTATTAATTAATTGAAAATGATAAAATAAAATACGTTTGTATTTATAAAAACTGAAATGATTTTACAAAAACATGGATTGATTTATTTTCAAAATCGGTATAATATGAGTAAACAAATAAATATTTAAAATACAGTATTATGTACTTCTGACATTATGTTTTAAAGCCCAATCAATCCTAAATTCTGTTTAATGTATTTTAACGTGACAAAAACTTAACCTTAAAAATAACAACCATATATGTTCCATATTGGTCACCATTTAGTTGCAGTTGGACGCATAAAGGTAGCATTGACAAATTACCTACAACAAGAAGTAAGACTAGTTCAGTTATACATTTACACAAAACTAATAAAAAAAGCGTAAATTTCACATTTACTGAAAATCACATTTACTATAAAATTCCTTTTTATTTAGATATTGAGATATTTAGTAGGCTATAGTTTATACACATCTATGGAAAACACTTTACAAATGGAAAATAACATTGTGCTTTTTACTTTACAAAAGCGAACATTGTGCTTTTTTACATGTATGTAACGATAGATTCATTTTAATTTCTGCTTCTTGTTTTTGCATTTAAAAGGAATATTTCAAGACTTAAGTTTTAACAATGATGAGAATAGTTCCAAAAATGTTTAACTTTACTTTTTTTAATTACTTTAATTTTATATTTTACTGATATTTATATGTTTAAAATATACTCAA
>JAGFPH010014956.1:8408-22300 GCA_018207615.1 Philaenus spumarius | reverse complement strand
AAAAAACAAAGTTACATTCAAAATGGCGGATACATTTTTTTAAATCTTAATAAAATAGTATTTTTACATAAAGTAGGTTCCTCAATCACATCTACCTTCAAATTTTCCTTATATACGAAATATTAAACCGTTTTCAGACTTAATTGTCACCCTGTATTTTTGTTATTTAGTAGTATGATGAAGCTATCAAAAGTTGTGAAAATAGGAATTTGAATTATTTGACACAGTTAAACTTTATTTGAAACAAGTTTGAACAATGCTGGGATTTCTTTACTTTTAATTGGACAGGATGAATCATCTCGGGATTTTAACCCTTCCCGTGCTACGGAAATTTCAGACCGCTCACACTGTAACGCTACATGCCCCCAAAAAATTAAGTTCTCAATAAGTCAATGCTCATTTTTTTATTTTTATTTTCTTATACCAAAAAATGAGACATGGGACGAAAAAATAGTTTGTTTAATCAAAGTTGGTTTATTTCGCACGGAGTCTGCAAGTTAGTTCGTCTACAGTGTTAGCGTTACTCGAAACAGAGCACAAGTGGTGTAGCCCGCCAACTTAGGTGCTCCTCCCACAACAGTCGGAGGGTGGAGTCGACCGCCATTATGTTTTTTAACAAAGGGATATGTTACCCAATATCTACTGCACTCAAGCGGCAAAATTGAAAACTACTTAGACCTGACAATACACTCAATGTTTAAAAGCGAATATATTTGTCCACAGCATTTGAGCAAAGTCAAACTTAGCAGTTAAATTCGTCTACAGCGCGGGAAGGGTTAAACTATGTGTACTAGGCACAATTCGAAAGATAATTAACACTACTGCAGGTACTTAGTTTTCTGCAAGATCTCGTATATAAAGATAAATAGAAATTAATCAAATAAAAACAATGTACTTAATGTTACAAAAAAAACTTAATTTTTTTTTTGCTTCCAAAACTCCATAGTCCAACAATAAATCGGGATTTAACAACAAGAGATGGTGAAAACTAAAGTTAAATGTGTAGACCTACATCATCTTGTACACAGATGTGATTATGTAAAAACATCAATAGTTCTACCCACTATGAATAAAATAAACTTTTAATCTAGAAGAAATATTAAAAGTAATGGCTATACTTGTGCGAAGCAATTCTGAAATGTTTGACTTTTCGTTTAAATCTGAATTCCTAACCAATTACAATTTTCTTGATCGCCTAGCAAATTTTAATATTGTCTAATTGGAATTCAAATGTTGTTATCAAATTGTTGGATGTATTTTCATTGTTAAGGCTTTTGTGGAGACCAATCGCAGTATAAAATGGTGTCCGATGGCAGGATGCGGTCGAGCTGTAAGATTACCTGAAATAGAACAACAAATTCACAAGACATCCTCACAAGTACGAACATCGCACGCTGTCGACTGCGGCAACGGACATTTCTTTTGCTGGTGAGACCATGTGCATTGTATTTTCTTAGCGAGGGTTTACATGGATTCGTTTTTTGAGAAATTAAAATAACTATATTTGCAGGTTATCCTCGTACATTCCAATATAAAATAAGAATTAAGAATGAAAGTTTTTTCGGAAACAATGTTTCTATTTGTTTACCAATTTGTGTGGTTTTTTCCAAAATAATTTATACTGGTGCCTCATGTGGTCAAAATTTAACCAAGTTTGATTGTACAGTAATTAAATTCTACTTTTTTCACGTAATTAATTGAAATTTATTATAAGTATGCAAATTCTTAATTCGTATCTTGATGCTAAGAGGAAAAAAGTGGAAAAGGGCAAAGAGGAAATATATTTTTACATTTATTGTCATAGCAACCACCTGCATAAAATAACAGATAAAACAGCTGATTCAGATAACCAGGTTAGTAACACAGTTTTAGGTTAGGCCTAGTTTATTTTATTTTAATAATCTTTAAGGCAATATATATACACATAATCTTCATTTTCTGCAGATCTATTGCACAGTACCTTTCGAATGATATAAGCTTCATTCCTCTTCTTTTAAATAAATACTAAAAATTTGTACTACAAATGTCAATATTCAAGTATTAATATAATGATCTTCAGAAGGGTTTTAGCGTAGCTTCCCTCCTTCTTTCTTATCCCTAGAACTGTCATGGTTAAAGCTAAAATTGAAAAGCCCGTTTATAGCGTTTTGCAAGCATATTTTTAAAAATTTGCCAAAAATATTAAATGAACCCCAATCCAAAAGTGTTCAGTAGTTTTTTTGTAGAAGAAACTTCAAAACATTCAAATATGCCACTAAAAATTAGTTTCTTTTGATATTGTAAAAGTTATTAGCTTAGAAAGCAAAAAATGTTCAGAAACGGACGGAAAAGAACAACTTTATGCCTACATAAAAAATAGTAAAACATTTTTGTAATTTTTTTCAAAATACACAAAAGTTTTATAATTTAGTTCTCAATAGAAATATGTAAAAATGTATTTCAATTTCACAATTGCTTACTTCAAAATAACACTTTGAACGTATGTACTACATAACCTGCAAATCATGACTAATTTCAAAGTGACTAGGCCTGTACATTTTTTACTTCAAACAATGTTTTTTTTATACCAAAAATTTGAGAATGAAATGTAGAATCGAATAGCATTCTACTCAGTTTCAAATAATTTTACATTTTGTAATAAAAATAAAAAATATCAAATCGGCAATTTAACCTAAAACCTTATTTCTAGGCTATCTTATTTCTTCACTTACCGTTTTAGTAGAATACCGTTATAAGCCTAATTTCACTCAAACACAATCTACACTTATTTATTTATAACTAAAACACAATATAACACTATTTTATAAACTGTAATAACCATAAAATAACACAAAACAAATATTATAACTAACGTCAAACTAGGACGGCCGACGTTCTGAGAGTTGTTCAGATGTAAGCTTTAGAAGTTCATTGGTACCAACCTATGAAATCTAAATGTATTGAATTGGACATAGATAAAAACTGTGAAGTTTTCTTTTTAAAACCATATATTGTACATTTTAGGGATATATCGAACAAGACTGTAAGAATCGATTCTAAATCTATGATCAATTACAAGCTTTCACCGTAAATCCTGTAGAACAGCTGTTTTCAAAGTAACATGTGATTTGAAGACACCATTTTAAAGAGAATCGTCTGCTGAATTCAATGCTGTTATGATCTTCTTCAGAAATGACTTCTGTGAGGAGTTGCAGACCGTTGAAAATGAGACAAGGTCTTGACAGTATACGGTGTCATTGACGCGGGAATCACAGCTGATTTGCGTACTAAAATTTTGAAACGGTGATTACGTATGTAAATATACGTTTTACGAAAAAGTTGTAAGTACAAAAATTGTAGTTTAATTCATTACCTTTCCAACGGTACCGGTTGTATTACGATTGGATGATTTTAAGTGGATTAAATTATCGATTATGCAAATATATGCAAATTCTCGCTAAGGTTCAAGACTGCAGTCTGCCACTTTGAGGGTTAAACTCTATTATAATCCTTCTTGTAATAGGCGATGGAATCTCTGGTTCACTTATGTTTGTATTGAGGAAGAAACGGCGAGAAATAGCCCTCTAAGCAGGTTCCCTCACTCAATTCAGCTACCTTCAACACCCCATTCTGTCAGCCTACTAGGGTTGTCTGAGATGAGATGTAAAAGTTTGTTTTATAATTGAACTCATGTGCCCTTATTGAAATAGGAAATGTACTGCCTCCTGTTGACAACTTATCTAAAATATACATTTTTCAAAAAATTCAAACATTCTACCTTTTTTTGCTAAAGGCGATATAACAAACCTGTCATTTTAACTTGGAAAAATGCTGGGAGATAAACAACTATTAATAGACTAATGACATTATCAATATTACTTTATATTTTATAAATAATATGAATTCTTTCATAATATATTACAAATCCACTAATATCCAAGTGTAGTAGTTGCTAATGTTAAGTTATTATATAACTAACTACAATACCTTATATTTTATAAAGTCAATGACCTCTCTTATTTCTTCTTTTGGCGTATTTCAGGATGTACATCCCTTCATCAGAAAATCTCTCATTGTTTGGAGGTTGTCAAAATATTAAGTTAAAAGACACAAACACATAAAATACAATATATTAAAAAACATAGTTAGTAATAGTTGCTTACCTTAAGGACTGTCTGTTATCTGTACGCACTTAAAACTACTAATATATTTTTTTTTTTCAACGGCAATGCCAATACAGCCATATATATAAACAAGATGGTGGATATTATAACAGCACAATATAACATAATAAACATAACAGATATAGAATATAATACAGATATCAAAACCGCAAAAACACAAAACAGACATAACATGAAAGGACAATTAAATAGATTAGTGCAGATAACGATAAGGTGCACGAGATACATAACAACACAATAACACAACAATCAACAATCAATGGATATTGAGGGTAGATTTAACTCTTCTTTAAAAAAAAGGAAGTCTATTATGGAAGAAGTCGATCTCAGCAGAGACAGAATTTCCCAAGCTATGAAATCTGGCAATCAAGCCAGACCTCAAGTAGTTCGTCCTGTAATAGCTGCGAAGGAAAAGTTCCGTAGATCTCGTGGGTGTTGGTGTTCTCAAATTTATTCTTCCCAGAAGAGATGGGCAATCAATTGAACCATTGAGAAGCCTGAAGAGGAAGATCAAGTCAAGCGAACTCCAAGTGGGAGAAGATCTAATCTCCTCATTACATCAGAAACGGGCACATCAATGTATCTGAGACCCATTTTAACACCAACCAACCTGATGAACCTACTCTGTATCCTTTCCAATCTTGTTAAGTGATTGCTGTAAGAAGGCTTCCACACTACCGAGGCTTATTCCAGGATAGGTCGTAAAAGAGATTTATAGAGAACGACAATGGAGAGGCCACTGGACGCACCTCGCCAAAGAAGACCCAACAGTCTGCTAGTTCTTCTGCAGGACAGCCTCAATGTGGTGCTCGGGAGTTAGTGATGTATTCAGTAAAACCCCAAGATCCTTGACAGTCTCACAACGTTGGATACGCATGCCCTGAATTTCATATTCAGTTCGCGAGAAGACCTCTTTCCGGCAGAAGGAAATAGCCATGCATTTTATTTGCCGAGGGCTTCCTGTATTCTTATGTCTGTTTCGTATAGGGTGTTTGTGTCAAAATTCAATTGGTCATCAACAAATCTTTATTGGTTTAAAGTTACTGCCAAATTAGTTTTGAGTGCTTACAGATAACAGACAGGCAATCGACGTCCGATAGCCATAAGGAGCGTACCTACTAACTGTGTTTTTTTTTTGTATTTGTGTATTTTAATTTAATATTTACAAACTCCAATCGACATGGGATTTTCTGATGATGGGTCAGACATCCCGAAACTCATCAAGAGAAGAAACAAAAGAGGTCACTGATGGAAAATAAAAGGTATTGTAATTTATTATATACAATTAGAGACCCGGATGCTACGAAAAATATATTTACTACAGTAAAGACCAAGAAAGAACACCGTTGAGGGACGGGCTTGTGTACACCGAGACCTTGAACGCTCCAATCGCCTTAGTGCGACGTTATCACGTTCTTCCCGCGCTTCTAACTGAACGCGACAGACTCAATGCATTTATAATTCTTTAAACTGTGGGCTCAAGCCTCGAGCGGTAAATACCAGGAGTGTTCGAGACTAGTAGATAGAGCAACGCTGCGCGCCCATCCTGTTGGCCACCACGCAACGGTATTCTTTAGTGGACTTTAATATAGTTAAATAATTCTTCAAATGCTGTTTCATGAATAGTTAATGTTTGACAATGGTTTTATGGCTGGAGAGAATCACTTTGAGGAACATTTTTGTTACATCATGTTACAGGGAGTGTTTAGGCGAAGCTCATGCTCCTAGCGGATGTCAACAATGGCAGCAGTGGCAGGCCAAGATAGCTCAAGTTAAACCGGAACAACTGCAAGCTTCTTGTGTGGAGACAGAAGACGCAGCTAACTGTCTGTGGTTGGTCACTAACTGTAAACCTTGCCCTAACTGCAAGTCTCCAATACAGAAGAATGAAGGATGTAATCATATGAAGTGTTCAAAGGTAATAATACTACCTTCAACAACATTTCAAACTTTGAAGCAATTATTTGTATTTCTAACTTTTAAGTTATGTTTTTGTAAAGAGCACGTAAACTATACTAAATATTGTATAGAAAAAAGTGTGCCATAATAAATAATTAAAATATGTTTTGAGTTGGTACAGCAATCAGCTGTTTGCTCAAATATTTCCACTAACAGCTGATTTCAAAATTTGAAACAATTATTTCTATTTCTAACATTTAGGTAGTTTTGTTTAAGTGTAAACCTGAGCGTTGCTGGATTTTTAACCTTTATTATAACTGATGGTATAAATTATAAGAAATAATTTGATTTGGACATTTAACATTATTTACCATCTTAGCTTTGAGATTATTATTAATCCTCATCTTTATTGTAAAGAAAACATAACATATGTGTATAGAAGGGTCCAACACAGGGGTCTCCCCTAGTCTATATATTATATTAGCGGCTTTGTCCTGACTGAATGACTGATGTAGAATCAACGTAGGGCAAAAACTACTTAAGGTACAAATACGAAAATTTAAAGGTAATTCTTGTGGGGTAATAGACGCACGATGAGAAAAGATTTTGCAAAATTATTATTTTAAGGCGTAAAACTAGTGAAAACTCGGGTGTTTAATCCCAGCCATTTAACAGACAAAACAGCTGACCGGATCAAAAGCTTAGCAACACATGTTTGTTTACATTTATTACCATAGCAAACAACGTATCACATTTAGAATCAGTTTATTATTATTCACAACCAATAGCTTTTTTAGGTTAGATTAAGAAACTAAAAACAAACACAAACAAAAATCTATGAAAAATTCTTACTGTATTATAATTCATTTCAAACATCTGTTGTTATATATTACTGCTGGTTTGTATCAAAAACTTAACATAATTTTAGGTTAGGTCTACACCGAACAAAAATGCACTTATTTGTAACCGATTTGGCAAATTTTGAAACAGGTAATTATTCTTCTCAAGTAAAACTTTTTTTTAGATTGGTTAACCCTTAACGTGCGGCTAGCGCCTTTAAACGCGGCACGACCCAATATATAAACGCGGTTAGCGCCTTTAAACGCAAATACACAAACACATGCTTAGATGATTCCATAGTTCACGAAACTTCCAATAGAGTGCAGAGAGCTGTGACGTCTTATCGGTCTGTGTTCTGTTGCCAGAGCAAATGAGTCTTCTATCGCAAGTGTTCTCAGCGGGGCTTACGCCTATAGACGCATCTGTTCCACTCAGCTGTTTCTTGTTTGTTTGTACTGTTAGCTGACTGATATTCATTCCAAAGTTTTAGTTTTGTACAAGTTCTTGTTTTTCTTAGTTTAGTATGTAATTATTTTATTTTTAGACAACAATAAGTATTGCTTTAATGTAGGTATTTAGTTTTTGACTAAATTGTAAATTCTGCTAAGTTTAGTTTTAATTTTTGTACTTCTTAAAAAATATTGAAAACAAGTTTAAAATTAGTTGAGTATTTTTCGTGTGTATTTATTAACTCTAAGAATGAAAATTTAAAAAGAACATTGAGAAAATAAATGTATATTTTTTTAACTCTAAAAGAAGGTAGAGTATTTTAGCTTAGCGCTTTAAGGGTTAAAAGCAAACACTATATTAAAAGGCTTACTATATTTTAAGTCAAACATCTGTGGTTACATACTATGTGGTTTCCTTTAGCTGGTAATATCAAAATTTGTTTGAAATGTTGATTATTTAAATATTAATGGTGAAATTACAACGCATGCCGCAATACGAATTATTGGGGTTGGTAGTGTCTATTTTGATCTCTGTCTTACATTAGCTATGTACAGGTCACTGCTCAATCATTATTTCCATGAAATATCAGAGTGTACAATAATCTGTTTGCATTGGCTTCGCTATGGGTTGATAAGCAAAGACGCCCCTAATATAGTCTAATATCTTATCTTCTAAAGCGAGAGATAATTGTCTGTCTGCTAAATGGATCTGGAATCTCCGTCTAAGGATTTTTGACTTTTTGATTTTATATGGAGCTTTTGGCCACGAGAAATCGATTGGAAATGGTCACCAGTCTGGGAAAATTCGTTTTCTACGTCTTTTTATTAAATTAAAAAGTGAAATTTGTCCATTTTAAACAATACAAAGCACAGCTGATGCAAATGTTTTCAATGTCATTACAATAATCATCTGTTTTCTTTTAAACGAAGCACAGCTGATGCAAATGTTTTCAATGCCATTACAATAATCATCTGTTTTCTTTTAAACTGTATTTTATTAGAGGTAAAAGCCTAATGTTGTATCTATTTATAGTTACCATGGCAACAAATACTTCTGCTAAATAAACATACCCTTTATTTAGTTGTTTAATGTTATAGGCCTAACCTAAACGATGTTCACGGAAATTTGCAATAATAGTTATTGACGTGAGCGAACTAGGCCCTAGGCCTAAATCGATATTGAAATATTAAACTTTAATTTAGGCCTGACTTATTTCTGAGGCATAGCTTTGAGATTATGGTTAATCCTTTAAACTGTATTTTTATTACAGGTAAGCCTAATGTTGTATATACCCTTTATTTAGTTGTTTAATGTTATAGGCCTAACCTCAAAACTCAATAATCCAATATTTATTATTGAAATCATAGCCCTGCTTATAATCGAGCTTTAGCTCGGTCTCCTGGTACTATTTATTTAAGTTGGAGGGTATCTGCCACAATACAAAATGTGGATGGAAACAAAGTGTTTTCCTATGGTAGAAACTTTATAAGATGTAAGGGACTGAAGAAGTTTGGTCCTTTATTTTAGAAACACCTTTATCCAGAGTTGCCTTGCCTAGCACTGTGCTTTCAATTGTTTCCTTTTTTATAAATAAATGGAGAATTTTAAATTGAAAACTCTGTGTTGCAGTGCAAGTTTGACTTTTGTTGGGTCTGTTTGGAAAGCTGGAAGAAGCATAGTTCCTCGACTGGAGGCTATTTCAGATGTAATCGTTTTGAAGCCGTTCATAAAGCTGATGAAAAGCAAGGTGTACTTATTAGTGAGGTGGGTGTGTTATGAATATAATGTACAGTTTGGCAAAGTTTTTTACATCTACAGTTGAACTTGGTTTTAACGACCTCAGCTAATGCGTCAACTCTGACATAGCATAAATTTTTTTTAGGTCCGGTCAAATCGTTATCTTTTACGTTATTATAAACCCTGTTTTAGCATCAATAAATATTTTAACCACTTGGTTGTAACGTCATAAATCTTCAAAATATCAATGTCAAATTTTGAATTCTCAGAACTCAAAAAATGTTAGAATTCTCCCCTTTTCCTTTGATTTCGGGCCGCCTATTTTCTCCCTCCTCAGAATCAAACCGCAAAATTAACAAACTACGTATTTTTTTTTTTATACGTAAAATCTCCGGCGGGTCCCATCAAAGTCAGTAGAGGGAGGAGGGTTCCACTACAAGCAACACTGCTAACTCTCCCTCCCACCCCTCCTAAGGAACAATTCACACAATATGCGGTTTCAGTTGTGTGCTGTGTGTAACTAAACCCATGACATTGCTGGGAAAGTGTTTGGACAGTAGAAAAACCCAGCGAGACTCAATCGTATAGCCTGGCGAGACATTTACGTAGTTGTGATCAGACAGTTGTACCCTCCCACAGTAATGTTGACACTTTAAAATTGTTGCGTGTTTTTTAATACAGTAAATTAATGTTTTAATATGTACTGTTAGTGTTAGTGTTTTGAATACAGTTTGTTAACCCTCACAGTGCCAGACTGCCCAAAGTGATGTTCTCTCAGGCGCAAGATGCAGCCATTTCGAACATATGCGAGAATTTGCATATTCCGTTATTTAATACACTTAAAATCATCCAATCGTAATAAAACCAGCACCGTTGGAAAGGCAATCAATTAAACTTTAATGTTTGTTTTTAAAACATTTTTTTAAACTTATATTTACATACGTAATCATCGTTTTAAAATATCACATCGGGTTACAGCTGTTTCAACTCGTGAATTTGCATACAATTGTACTGTTATTTCCCACTTCTTCAACGTTCAAGCCCACCTACAGAAGTATTTCTATAGAGATTATAAAGCTACCATTGGATTCTTCAAGATTTTATCTTTCTAATAGTGCCTTCCAATCAGATGTCAATATTTCACTCGATTTATGACCAAGATGATTTCTGTAAACCCTTGCGATTGGATAGTTTTCAACCAATGAAACAGCCCATTTGTCAACCAATATTTGGAAGGCACTGCCTTATGTTTTGACAGATTTCTTTTCACCATTTTGTAGAGAACAGTTTGATCTTTCTAGTGGTGGGAATTAAACTAGAAAAAACCAGTTTTTTGTTTGTCTAGACAGTACAGTAGTGGAATGTACATATCTGGTGAGACCGTCTGGCGTGTCCCATCCCACGTTATTCAAGTGACCCGTGCTATCTCGCCGGCGGGTTTCATTAGATTGATGTCATTTTGTTGTTCAAATAAAGATAACTCAAACACTTTTGTGAACTAAGAAAAGACAAGTATACCATTCGTTTCTTTGATTTATCCTCTACACTTTATTATAATAATATTTCATTTCTTGGCAAAGCATAATATTAGTAAATTACGTTTCAAACTAGGCCTAGTTTTGTTAGCAGTCGTATATTTGGAACATAAAAACTGTTTTTTCAAAATAAGAAATTTGAAATTGATAAATGTTTTTATACAGTTCTATTTAGAACTAAATTACAAAACTATTTTATGCTTACGAAAAAATTACAAAAAATATTTACTACTTGTTATGTAGGCCTAAAGTTGAGCTTTTTCCTTTCGTTACTGAACATTTTTTGTTTTTTTGAGCTAATAACTTTTACAATTTTACATCAATAATTTTTTTAATTGCATATATGAATTCTTTGAACTTTTCTCTACAAAAAAAGTACAGAACACTTTTGGATTGGGATAGAATTACTATTTTTGGCGAATTTTTTAAAATATTCTTGCAAAACACTAAAAATTGGCTTCCCAATTTGAGCAATAACCAGGGCGCTGGGAGGGTT
Source organism: Philaenus spumarius (assembly GCA_018207615.1). NCBI lineage: Eukaryota > Metazoa > Arthropoda > Insecta > Hemiptera > Aphrophoridae > Philaenus > Philaenus spumarius. Next base: position 11,180 of record JAGFPH010014956.1, on the reverse strand, counting down.
AATTATCAGGACCCTACTGTACATTAAAAGAAAAGTATAGTGTTTTTTTCTTTTTTAATAAATGTCATGAATAATATTGCCAATAATAGTAGTACTGTATAGTTGTTTGTCCTTTCACTCAAGATAGCAAAAATACGATTTCCTATTGGTACATCTTTATATTAATGTCACTCGGACATAGCGTCAACATTCGTTCAGTCCCTTCGATGACGCTATAACCAAGTACAACTGTATTTAGGTAGTATTGAAGTGAATTGTATCATTCATAAAGAAAATTCTCCAAGCCAAGAATCTGATCAGATGTATTAAAAGACAGATCGGAACTAGTGGTATTTAATCAAAATACATTAATTAATATATAAGATATAAATAAATATATATATGTAATAAAATTACATACGTTATGATGTGATTGTATAAACATTATATTAATAATTACAATATGTTATGTTCGTAAAAATAGAAAAAAGGCAAAAATTAATCAATTGTTTGACACATTAATTAATTAATGTAATTTAAAAGATATCAACTTTTATGCAAACATTTATCCAATAATCAAATTAATTTACAATCTTTAAAGATTATTTTCTTTAGTTGATAACCTTAATGAGCCTGGAGTCCCACGTGCAGTGCCCTCAAACAATTAACAACAGAGCAGAGTACGGTGATGCAATGTGTCGTAGCAGACTGAGGAAAATTCAGCTAGCCACTAATGTCAACCCTTACCCAAGTGTATGCAATATTTACCCAGCTAGCCCAAGGCATGCACATTTTAGAATGTACTAAATCTTGGAATGCTGGATTGTAGAGAAATCATAATCATCATTTCCAAGTAATTTGATGGTGATGGACAGGCGAATGAGTGATCCTATATGGCTCCTGTTATTAGCGAATTTCCATAGGAAAAATGAGCTATTGCAGTGGCCCTTATGGTGAGACCTAAGGTCGGAAGTAGCAAATGAGCACCGATCATGGTCCCAAGAACACGTTTTGGGGTGTCGTTGAAAATCATATATATATGTATATATGTGTTCGCACTCTAGCAGCCGCATTTTAAGTCTGATTTGGTTCAAATTTGGTACACATGTTGATTGTCTACGTCTCTCGGACGAGTTTGTTAGCAAAAAAATCCAACAATCGGAAGCACATTTTTTACCGGTAGTAACTATTTTTTTAGATTTTTCTTACGAGAATGAATTTTTTAGAGTTTTTTCTAAAAATATAAATGTAGGATGTTATCCTGCACATTTTGTTTCCTTACGCAACCTTATAGCTCGCTTGATTCTACCAAAATCGATCGAAACGTAAAATACCATAAAAGTACCCAGTACAAAGCCACGTGGTGGATTCTACCGTGGGGTTGGCGTGCGAAGCACACAGTGTATTGTGCATTGAAGATACTCAAAATATGGGGGTTGGCGTGCGAAGAACGCAAAGCTTTGTGTATTGAAGATACTCCCAATGTGCGGAATGGCGTGCGAACCATTTTGCAGCTATTCAGCACCGTTAGATCTATTTCCCAAATGGTTGGTTGAAACCCTAAAACATAGGCCTATAAACTTAATTTTGGAAATTTGCTCAACTCACGTCAGTGGTTCAGTTGCGTGGTCGAATTATTTTTTCTTTCTAACCTAAAGATAAAACGTACACATAAAAAATATGGTTTACTTATGCACAGTACAATATAATCTAAGTAAATATGTATTTTACACGGTCAAGTATCTGAAACAATGTCAAAACCACCTGTTTACAGGCTCTGATGAGAAATCAGCAGACAACACAACTGAACAGGTTTCTGCATTACTATACGAGATTCCGTAATCATGAGAACAGCCGTAAACTGGAAGAATCTTTGCTGACTGGTGTGCGTAAGAAAATGGAAAACCTGGCGTTGTCGTTGAAGAAGGGCGAAGGTAAAATAGTTTAGACACAAAGACAACCATTTGTAGACAATACAGGTCAAACATTGGGCGGGGACATTCAGTGAATAACTTTCCGAGATATAGTGTGAAAAAGAGTGAACATGCATTTACATAGAAAAACATCAACTCTTAAACGGATTGCCTCTTAACGCTTTAAACCAGCCGGCTCATTTCAACTTGGCACGATCCAATGTAAAATATGTCCCTAAATGATTTTATAGTTTACAAAACTTGGATATAGCGCAGAGCGATGCTTTATTTTATTTATTTGTTGAGCTTCACAATTAGATTTGGTCTTTCATGTTTGTCATCACAGCCACACAAATAGATAACGTTGTGAAAACTAACAAATAAAATAAATACACAGTTACGCAAAACAATTTTGTATTATGAATTTTATTGGCTTCTCTCAAAACCTTGGTGTACATTTTATGATACCTCTTGTAATAGTTTTAAGACTTGTCTCATAACTTCTGTGTTATTCTCTCTTTCTATCGCTAGAAACCGTAATAACTCTGGTACCACATTTCTTACTTTTACAACCGTAAACGTTTTGTTTTCCGTGTAACGTTCAAAGACTACGTTACACCCTACAATTATTTATGTCCCTTAGTAAATCGAATGAATAGTTAACTCGGCTAGTTCGCAGCACCAACCATTTTGCATCGTAGCGTTTTGAAAAGTGAACATGTGACAGGTACTGATAGGTTTGGGATTTCTTCAGTGGTAATAACTATTTTAACATTAATTTATTTGTACGCCTTTACAATTATAGATAACACACAATTTCTCACATTAGCTATACCTATGCTACATACATCTCTTATACTAGGTATTGACCTTTATAAGA
>JAGFPH010014955.1:9397-22306 GCA_018207615.1 Philaenus spumarius | reverse complement strand
ATATCCTAAATACTCTTCAGTTTAAATCTCTTTTAAACAAACATTCTTTCGAACAAATTGTTTTAATCCAGTTTACTAAATACTGTTGGAACAATATAGGTATAGAATTTATAATTGGACATTGTCTGTGTAGTTGTAAAACAAAAACTACGTTAAACAAGTTGATTTTCGAACCCATTAGAAAAATTTCCCTTTGTGGAAAGTATATTGATTTGAATATTACACTAATTTCAAGTTCCGTAGCTATTCATTTTTGTTTACCTGTATTGCACAGACGTACATTCTAACTAAACAACTAGACACAATGAAAGTAAAGCCCTTGTTTGGTATAACTTCAAACTTTGACTTTCTTTTATCTTGATTATAGGCTAAAGTTTGCACATTCGTTCTACATTGTAATTTTATGCGGCAAACTTTATAAAATGCTGAAAGTAAACCAATTGAGAGCAAAGCTAAAGTTGTGTTTATCCGTCCATATTGTCTTTTCAATGTCAACGTGTTTATAGAATTTATCTCGAAATGGTATTTTTTTACAATATTTTGCTTCTAGAATAAGTAAAAACTAAATATAAGGAGGTGTTTATAACCAAGTCTCTGGCGGTTAAAATGATAATTACGTCCATCAGTGTGACGTTTACGTAATCCAAGTAGTTTACTTACTTTACAAGACGCGTTTCGGAACTCGTTCCATCTTCAGGTTGTCGCTCTGGTGTGGTCGTTATTACACTCAAATAAATTACAGTACGCCATTACACACGCGTACCAAAACACAAATAATTCGACCACGCAGCTGAACCGCTGACGTGAGTTGAGCGAATTTCCCAAATTAAATTTATACATGTTTTTGGGTTTCAAACAACTATTTGGGAAATTGATCTACTCACAAAGGTGCTGCCAGCATGTACCAAATATATTGCCATCAATCACCACGGTAAAAGCCGTGGATTTAATTCTGGTACTTTTACGGTATTTTACGTTTTGATTGTTTTTGGAGGAACCAGATGGGCTATAAGGTCGCGTAAAAAACAAAATGTGCAGAATTATTTCGTATGTCTATTTTTTTAAAGAAAACTTAAAAAAAAAAAATAATTCTAGTACGAAAAATCTCAAAAACTTTTTACTTCCAGTCAAAAATTTGGTCTACTTCCGGTCAATTTTTTGGCTAACGAACTCTTCCAAGCAACTTAGAAAACCAACCTGCGTACCGAATTTGGACCAAATCGGACATAAAATGCGTCCGTTAGAGTGCGCTCACATATATACATATATATATATATGATTTTTAAAGACACCCCAAAACTTTTTCTGGGGATCATGATCGGTGCTCATTTGCTACTCCCGACCTTGGGTCTTACCATAAGGGCCACTGTAATAGCTCATTTTTCCTATGGAAATTCGCTAATAATACCACCTAGTGTGCACACCATCGATTACTTTTAACTACTGAGGACTAGGGATCTCTAACTCGCAGTACCGCTTAGTGTTTGCATGTTATATCCATCTCCCCAGCAAAGTTATACACAACAAATTGGATTTAGAGTTCAATTGATCATTCAACATATGTTCTGGGCTTTTTAACTGAGCTTTATATATTTTGTATTCCTCTAGCGCGTCCAATTGTTCGCTCTTCCTGCATTTATGTATTGGTCGGGAATTAGTTTCAAAATTGAAAATACAAATGGTTTCCTTATATATTGTGGCGTGCATAGTAGACTTGGTGTGGGTCACTCTGTTAAAAAATTTCAACTCAATCGGTTTAGTTGTTAGTTGTAGAGGTATACGTTATTTACAATAAAAAAAGAAAGCAGTTATGGGACAGCCGACAGAAGTGAAAACTGTCATGAATATGAATCGTTGGTCATATTGGGTTAATCTGGGATTTGATCATAGTTTTTTCTTGTCCCATTTAAAATTGAAATCTAAAAAATTTTAAATAACATAACATGATAGTCTATAGTCTGTTTTAAATGAGACAAGATAAAAATAACAATACAACTTCGGATTAAACCAATATAACCAACGATTTATATTCATGACAGTTTTCACTTCTGTACTGGACCAACACAGGTTTCTTGAAAATCTTCGAGAAAGGCTTATTTTATTATAATTTTAATATCTGTAGTTAAATATTAAAGCTAAGCAGCTAACATAATTTTAGATTAGACCTACACTGAACCAACACACATTTTTTAACCCTAGAACCGGTGGCTTTAACGAAAATTGATTTTTTAACTTGTGCAAGCACTTTTTTCAAAAATTTACCAAAAATAATAAATGAACCCCAATCCAAAGTGTTCCATAGCTTTTTATAGAGAAAGGTACAAAGAGTTTATATATTCCAGTAAAAAAATTATTGATATAAAATTTACAAAGATGTTAGCTCAAGAAACAAAAAATGTTCAGTTACGAAAAATAAAAGTTCAACTTTATTTAGGTCTACATAAAAAGTAGTAAACATTTTTTGTAATTTTTTTAATAAATGTAAAAAAGTTTCGTAATTTAGTTCTAAATACAACTGTATAAAAACATTTATCAAGTTCAAATTTCTTATTTTGAAAACACCAGTTTTTATATTCCTACTACAAGACTGCTATCAAAAGTATGCCCAGCTTGAAACGTAATTTACTAATATATGCTTTGCCCAAAAATGAAATATTATTATAACAAAGTGTAGAGAATAATCCAAAGAATTGAACTGTATACTTGTAAATTATTTTTTCATAAAAGTGTTGGACTTAGAATATTTGAATAACAAAAGTGAGAACAAATATAGAAACATCCCGTCCATACAAGCTATACGAGAAGGCTGCGAAAACTCCTATGTCTACCCATGTTATAAAAGTCCGTTAGGGTTCAATCAAATTCAAACGTAGGACGAGAACGTAATAACAGTCACTTTCCCACGGCCCTACACAACGAACTGTTCAAACAAAACATATTTAGTTTACAGGGAAAGTTAGCTTGTAGCATTATCTTTACAAAGATACCAAAATATCTCTAAAAATAGATTGTGGTCACACATATATCACGTGTAATAAGTAAGACTGTTTATTGGTTGGAAAACTGACCAATTGCAAGGGTCTACAAAATATCCTACAACTTTAGAACTATTTGATTTCTGTCCGATTTTTGATTGGATGGTAGAATTAGATATTGGAAATAGTGAATGGGGGGGTTCTTAGTGGGTTAGGTTTAACTCAGAAGAAGTACTGGGCAGGCAGTAGAGAGAGAAGAAAGATGAGTTATTTCGTTGCGTTTTAGGATGAAATCCGGTGAATATTCGGGCGACGAGTGTGTTGTAGAAAACTAATAAACTGCAACGATGATTGCGTATGTAAATATACGTTTTAGAAAGAAATTGTAAATACAAAAATTAAAGTTTGAAACATCACCTTTCCAATGGTGTTTCTTTTAGAGATTAGAAGATTTTTAGTGGGTCAAATATTCAAGACAATCACTCGTTACAAATGTGTTGGAGTGACGTACCGTCTGCCGGTTCTGGGGTTAATACATATAGTACCATAGCAAACAAGTTAGCAAAGTTAGAAAATTAAAATAAACGCTACCAGGAACTGGCACATACTTTCTCACAAACATATTTAAATTATTAAACAGATTCACGGTGACTTGTAGGGTGGGGTAGGAGAGGTGATTTTGTATTAAAGTTGTTTTCCCATAAAAATCAATAAAATAACGGAAAAACCAACTTTTCTCAAAAACGGCTCGAACGATTTTGATAAAATTTTTACAGTTTATAGTACTTTAGGTCCCTAATAAACTATAAAATTTTAATCAAAATCGTTAGAGCCGTTTTTGAGAAAATTTGATTTTTCCGTTATTTTATGGGTTTTTATTGGAAAATTACCCTTAAAAATAAAAAATTCACAAAAATGAAAAAAACCCCTGGAGATATCGTGAATTAGTACCTCCATACCAAATTTCATCAAAATCGGACGACTGGTTTCGGCTCTAGGTCTGATAACATCCACACAGACACACAGACACACACACAGACATCACTCCGAAAACCACTTTTTTAGGTTCAGGGGGACCCAAAACGGATATTTCCACCAAAAACTCAAACTCGAAAATTTTGACGAATACAATACTTTCTCCATATACTATGGTATAGGGGGAGAAAGTAAAAAATAGACAAAACTCGAGGCCGCAAGGTTGAGGCAAAGCGAGTGGAACGACGTTGGAGGCTTAGTTGCAGCTATTCATCGCCTTCGTGAGGAGACCAATTATTGGTTGAAACCATGAAACATATAAATTTAATTTTGTAAATTTAAATTTCCAACTTACGTCAACGGTTCAGATGCGTTATCAAATTAGTTTTAAATACGGACTAAGCAAAGTATGACAGCCTATTAAATGTACATACACTTAGTAATAATAATGCAAAGGACGTTAAGAACTAATTTGGAAAACTATGCTTCATATTGATTTCAGTTAAAAACATATCTCATTGATCTACATTATATTTAATGCAATTTCACTTCCAACTCCTGGTTAAATACGCAACAATTTTCCGTGCAACTTACGACATTATATATTTTAAAAGTACAAGACACAATGAGAATATGTCTTCGCGCTAAAACATGCGATAGTAAATATTTACTCGTATGCAAATTTAAGTACAACACGCAAAGACAGTTCTGGTTGGTTATTGTCCACATAAAAATGTAAACTTGCTGCAACTTTTTGCAGAGTTCCGATTGTTCTTTACTATTGTAAAACTTAAAAACTTATAACCGGTTCCTAGAGTATAAATGGGTCGATTATTAACTAATTTCCATTGGAAAAAAGAGCTATTGCAGTTGCTCTTATGGTAATACCCAAGGTCAGGTGTAGCAAATGAGCACCAATCACGGTCCCCAGAATACGTTTTGGGGTGTCATTAAAAATCATATATATATATATGTATAAAAGTGTTCGCACTCTAGCGGCCGCATTTTAAGTCCGATTAGATTCACATTTGGTACACGTGTTGTTTGTCTACGTCGCTCGGACGAGTTCGTTAGCCAAAAGAATCCAACAACGGGAAGCCCTTTTTTTGGCCGGAAGTAACTATTTTTTAGATTTTTTATTCAGTTATTCCAGTGGAATTCGGTTTAATTTCCTGGTCTATTATTATCACACGGATTTTCGGGCACGGACATGATATAATGTACCCATATTGCATATCCTGCGCCTTAATTAACCAGAGGCTCAAGTCCTTGCTCATCGTTCAGTGCATCTCGATTGCATATTCTACCCCTTAATTGAAAAGTAGTCCTTAGGATTTTGTTACATTGTATATTTTTATTAATCTATATGTATAAAAGCCAAATACCACTCATTGACCCATCACGAAATCTCAAAAACTACCGAACGGATTGCAACGAAATTTGGTATGTAGCTTCCTCTAGGATCCTAGGTGCTCGTTAAGAAAGATTTTCAAAAAAAATCTAAATTTTAGGGGGGTTTGGGAGGGGGTCAAAGTTACTAAAAATCCATATAAGAAATACATAGTGTAATATATTTACAGTATTGATATATATTTTTTTTTTGTTAATACACATTTAACGTTGATTTGTCTACCCGTGCAAAGCCGGATCGGGCCAGCTAGTTAATATATAAAGTATAGGTTTCGCATTAGGAACGACTTTAGGATTTTTAAAACTGGATGCTCTTTAAAGCCGAAGGAAATATATTTGAGTGACAGAGAGAGAAATGCAAATGGTGTTTATAGCTGTTAAATTAGTACTCCAACATTTAAATACAACATAGAACAATATCTTATATCTTTCCTCTTGTTACTTATTGGGTGAAAATGCAAAAAACTGTGTAATAATTTTAAGAGATGTAGTTTTGTAAATGTTAGTGATGGGGAGGGAAATGTATGTGAGGTCACATCAAATGGTGGCCAAGAGGTAGGGTCACTATTCAAAATTATACATCAAAATGCACAGTTTGCCACCAATAAGATTTTTGATTTAAATCTTTTTTGTGCCGATATGAATCCTAATGTTTTTGTGATTACAGAGCATGGATTCAATAAACATAATATTGATTGTTTTAATCTGGAAGGGTATAATTTAGTAAGTCAGTTTTCTAGAACGTCTTATAAAGGTGGGGAGGTAGTGCTTTTTGCAAAGAAGGATATACATTTTGATAGTTTTAAGATTGATGAGAATCTTTCTGTAGAAAAGAATTTTGAAATAACAGGGGCTAAATTTAGTTGCGAGAGGGGGAAGGGGTCGTAATAGGGCTATATAGAGCTCCAAGTGGAGCCATCGACTTGTTTCATCTTGATTTTCTGTTGCAAAAGTTATGTTTTAAAAGTTTTAAATTTGTTATATGTGGTGACTTGAACATAAATGCTTTAAGTAAATCTAGGTGTACAGACAGACTGCGTGACCTTTTGGCTACCTATAATCTTAAGTGGTGCATAGATTCTCCCACTAGAGTGATGGGATCTTCTGCAACAGCAATAGATAACGTTATATCAAATGTCCCTCATGAATTTTTAACAGTCAAAATTATTCAGTCTGGAATATCAGATCATTATGCACAGGCAATTAATCTAAAATACTCACCAATCATCAACAAGCCATTCTTTAAACAATTTAGGGATTATCGCTTTGATAATATTAATAACTTAAAATATTTACTGAAAAATGAAGATTGGGAGAGATTTGATGGCTTAAATGACATAGATGATAAAATTGAATTCTTTTTCCAAACTTTTATGTTTTTTCTTAATGTTGCTTGTCCTTTGAAAAGAATTAAATTAAAAGCAAAACAAACCGGTAAAGAAGTGGATAACCAAAGGAATTCTGGTATCCAGGGAGAGGTTGAAATTGTATTATGAAATATATAAAACAACTTCCTCCCAAGAATTTAAAACATATTACAAAAATTACAAGCGAATATACAGACGTGTAATAGTGGCAGCTAAATCATATGAAATAAGTAAACAAATTTGTCAATCAGATAATATTAGTAAAACTTCTTGGAATATTATTAATGATGTTCGCAAACAGAATGTTAATTCTGGCAATGTGGAATTGGAGGTTGATGGAGTTAGCTATTCTGAACCATCACTTGTTTCAAACTTATTTAATACTTTCTTCGCTCAAAATTTATTTCAAGGTAAGAATTGTAAGCCATACTCATTCCGAAATAGAGATATGGAGTCGTCGATGTTTCTTTTGCCTGTGCATGAAGAGGATGTTTCTAGAACTATTAGGAAATTAAAAAACAAAAAGTCCACTGATATTGATGAAGTTTCTGTGTGGCTCATCAAACAGTGTTCTGAAGAACTTACCAAACCTCTTCAGGTTTTAATAAATTCTTCATTCTCTGAAGGTAAATTCCCAAGTAGATTAAAATCTGCTAAGGTCCTTCCTTCGTTTAAAAAGGGTGAAAGAAATGATATTAATAATTACAGACCCATTTCAATGCTCCCGGCATTTAGTAAAGTTTTTGAAAAACTGTTTCTAATGCAGCTTCTTAAATATTTAGATAAATTTAATATTCTTTGTTGTAGCCAATATGGCTTTCAAAAAGGAAAGTCCACAATCGATGCAGTAGTCAAGTTAATGGACTTCTTATTGGAAGGTCTTGATAAAAAAAGGGAAGTTATGAGCATTTTCCTGGACCTTTCTAAAGCTTTTGATTGTGTTGATTTTATTTGTTACTTAAGAAATGCGAAAATATTGGTATTAGAGGGATTCCATTACTATGGATAAACTCATATCTTTCCAATAGAACACAGCGTGTCAATGTTGAAGGAAGGCTGTCTAAAGAGACTGAGCTGAGACAAGGAGTCCCGCAAGGATCTGTTCTCGGCCCAGTGTTATTTTTACTCTATATTAATGATTTGTCATCATCAGTAAATGCGGATAGGGTAATTCAATTTGCTGATGATACAACACTATGTTTTCAAGCAGATTCTGTTCAACAATTGGAGCAGAAGGCTTTCATACAAGTCAATACCACTGGACAGTATTTTGCTGAAAACTATTTAACAATCAATCCATGTAAAACTAAGTACATAAACTTCAGTAGAAAGCATAGCTCAAATCTGACACCAAGTGTCATGCTAGGTGATAGTATACTTGAAGAAGTGCAATCAATAAAATGTTTGGGTCTTCTAATTGATGACAAGTTGAACTGGAATGACCACATTAGCAATATCAGTGCAAAAATTAGCTCAGGTATATTTGTACTGAGAAGTTTGAAGCCATACTGTGGCAGATCGATACTTTTAACAGCCTATTATGGGCTAGTGTATCATTATTTGAACTATGGAGTTCTTCTTTGGGGAAACTCATCAGTTCAAAACATGAAAAGAGTGTTTGTCTTGCAAAAAAGAGCCATAAGGCTTATTGCAGGGCTACATAAAAAACAAAGTTGTAAAAACTATTTCAAGAATTATGGAGTACTTACACTTCCATGTATTTACATACTTGAAGTGTTGATTTTTTTTAATTTAAGTGTGATCATGTCCAAAATATGGATATACACAACTACAGCACCAGACAAGCTTGTGAGTATCGTGCCAAACAGCACAGGTTAAATTTATACAGTAAACTTCCCTCACAAGCTGGTGCAAAGTTCATGAATAAGCTTCCTAAAAGCATTCAAAATTCCCCAAACTATAGGATTTTTAAAAACAGTCTTAGACAATTTCTATTGTCTGGATCCTTTTACTCGGTGGAGGAGTTTCTGCATCATGATGATATTTTGTGATTGATGTGATCTTTTCTTTTTTTGTGCTTTGTGTTATTGTATTGTCTCATTTTAACTGTGTTGTGTGTTGATACTCTATTTCAATTTCTTTAAATTTAAGTAAGGATTTTGGAATAAAATAATATGTACTTTTGTAATTCACTTGTAGGATATCTTTGTTGTTTTGTTTATTCTGTTTTTTTATATTCTCTATATTATATTATTTACTTAAAATTAATTGATACCTGACTTGTCCTATACAAAATGTAAAATTTGTCAAAAGGATAAATAAATTGAATTGAATTGAATTATTTGTCGCGTCAAAAGTCCCTCGTTGATTCGCGGTCGTCAAAACATTAAGAAAAACAACAACACATTTAGTATCTGTACACCTTATGGGTACCGGACTCAGAACTACTATTCGGTGCAGTTTTTAATCGCTGTGTCGCGTAGGGAATTCGAGTCGAAATTCAATTGGTCATTAATAATTGGTGTTAGTTGTTTTACTTTAATGCCATACTATAGTATAGAGAAATTATAGTGATCGCAAAAAATCGATGTTCAGATTTTTGTGGAAATATCCGTTTTCATCCCCCTGAGTCCAAAACAGTGGTTTTTACAAAATGTCTGTCTGTATGTCTGTTGTTTGTATGTATACAAAGCTAGAGAGAAAACTATTCGATCGATTTCGAACAAATTTGCACCAAACATGTCAATTAGGAATGTATAGATGCACGAAAAAAAGTTTTGAAATTTTTTGAAAAACAACCCTCTTTTTGGCCAAAAACCCCACTAAAAAACAGTTATTATTTTTATTAAAAAAAACTGCTCAAACGATTTTGATAAAATTTGTCTTATTTGTAACCCTTAATGTACCCTACCATGTGCCCAAATCCGCATCTTTCTAAAAATTCTCGTTCACCTAATAATAATAATAACTGATTTTTAGAGTTTTTTGGCCAAAAAGGGGGTTGTTTTTCAAAAATGTTCAAAACCTTTTTTTCGTGCATCTATACAGGCCTAATGGACATGTTTGGTGCAAATTTGTTCGAAATCGATCGAATAGTTTTCATATAGATCAAATGATTTAGAAGTTATTAATATTATAATGAAGAAATTAATAATCGAATATGTTTACATGTTATACGAAGATGTACGAATGTTTCCAAAGTTAAACGAATAGGTATCTCTTCTTTAAATTTGTACAAATGAATTTATTGATAACAAAAGGTTGTATTTTTAATCATTTCATAACCTCAAAGCAAATCTTATAACGTATTTCAGCCTGCATTACTTCTTTAACTCATATTTAAAAAAATCAACTTCACAAGACTTGTATTATTGATTGAAGTTGTAAACAATATAATAATATGCTAGGTTTTGGTTAAGTATTACTACAGATGATGGGTTAAATCAGTAGTTATATTATATTGTCTCTCACGTACGTACGTACTCTTACTTTTATAGGAGTTGACGTTTTAACGTTTTTCTATTAGATAAGTGGTTACCATCAATAAACTCCTTATTGAATCGTATCAGTAGCAACGTACAAGATTTATTTTATTTTAACGGTGCAAAGATTTGGCCCTCAAAAACTATGCAGTAAATCATTTGTCTGTGTTCAGATTATTGGAATGTACGCTCGTTAATCCGTTTTGTAGGAAATTGACTGCAACAGACGGTTGCATAAATGAGGGTAATGCATTTTTAAAGCGTGGGTCAATAAATACAGTGCTGGGATTGATGAAATGATTGGACCGGGTCATCATGAAATCCATCAAATACCCGGGAATAAGTTATTTAAAGCCATGTAGAGCTCTGCGAGGGGGGGGAGTTATTTAGCTTGGCAATCAACGGAACTAGTTCCTCGCTTTTGGCAAACATTTAGTCATTCGCTCTTGAATAAACCTAAACATATTTCAATTAATCCAAACTTAAAATAAGATGAAAGGGATATTAAGGTGAAAGAGGTCGAATCAGTAAGAGTTTCAACTTTAAAAGTTGAACAAGTCAAAGTCCAATTAAGCAAGTCATTTAACACGTTCACTGCTACGCAAATTTCGTATTTCCTACGCTAGGAGCTGACCTTTTATTTTTTATATTTATAGCCTAAATTAGTAAAATTTACTTTAATTTTGAAGTGTTAACTTCTATTGGCTCGTTGGGCACTTTCGCTAGACTATGTTTCTGAATTCTCGCGTCACGCAACTTTTTTGCGTAGACACAAGTCAGAGCGTGCAGGGTGAATAGGCGATACATAGTATATAATAATACGTTATTATAATTATTATAATATTAATATATTATAATCATATTATACTATAGTAAGTATGCGAAAAATAGTGACCATTATAATGTAAGCATTATTTATTTAGTGACTAATGATTTTGAGTGAGGTATTAGTGTATGCACTCTACATAGAATTTTAAGAATAATTCAATATGTAAGTTATAATTATTACATTTGTGCATTTTAATTTTTAAGTTTTGTAAAGAAGATTCATTTTTGTATAAATTAAGTAAGTTTAGAAAAATTTTTACATTTTGTACATTTTGACAAAGTAATATTTTACATCGTTTTACATGAAATTTATTATTACTTACTTAAATATAAAATCACAGAGTAGTGTCTTCTAGGCCAGATGGCCAATGCTTATTTTACTATTTGCCTTTAATTGTACATGACACTCATTCACTGGGGTTTGAGGTGAGGACCAGAGTTGTTAGTCATGTTTCAAACAATTGCCGCAGGTTCAAACCATATACTTTAAAAGTAACAGGAGATACTTATTCAACCAAAATAGAATATATCGCGGATATGAGCAAACCGGTAACTTGTGGAAACTCCTGTGAAATTCAAGCAGCATCCGAAATATTTTTTATGAATTTCAGGTGTACAGAGATGGTTGTTGTGGAAGAGTTTTGGCGAACCGATTGAGGGAGTATGGAGGCTAAGGTTTACTGGGGAACTGACGAGAGGCCACTTTGATGTTGTCATTCCTCTCACACCTTCTTTACCTGACAACTCAATGGATATTAGTGTGGAGGAAATACAGTCAGCTTCCCAATCTCAGGTGTCAGACGATGGTCTCCACATTTCTCAACTTCCAACCCTATCAGAACAGTGTACATCATCATCTGATGCAGTTCGGTCGCATCCAGAACAAATACCAAAAAAACAAGGAAAAAAGACGAAAGCGTTTTTCTAATGCAAATAGCGTAAAAGCACATAGGCAAGCGGTAAAAAAACCACTGTCTCAAAATACACACAGGATCAGCTAAAATACTTTAAGATATAACATTTAAGGTGGGTAACCATATTATTGCAATAGCGAATATATTTTACTTTTAAATACAAAATATTTTACTTCCGATCAAAAGCCGTGCTTACGGTTGTCAGATTTCCATTCTAACGAACTCGTCCTAGCGACTTGGAAAACCAACGTACACATCATATTTGGACCAAATCGGACTTAAAATGTTTCTGTTAGAGTGCGAACACTAAATTAGCGACTGGTGATGAATTGTTCGTTATACAGTACTTGCATTCGTTGGAGTTGCTCTATCATCTGATAAATTATTTATAATTGTAAGTTAGTTAAGGTGTTCCGTAAAAGGCTATCTAACGCATGTTAATTTTGTCAACTTGATGTTCCTTTTTCTCAAAAACTACTAAAGCTATCAATCTGAATTTTTTTCTGTTTGAAACACCCAGTACTAATACAATTATTTTATACTAGGGGAAACCAGTGCGTGCTGCGCACGCCAACCCCGTTGTAACCATCTATACACATAATCATGTTATGTTTTCTTTATAATAAAGGTGTAGGATTAATAATAACTCCAATGCTAAGATGATAAATAATGTTAAATGTTCAAATCAAATTATCAAATCAAACAGCAACTATAATAAAGGTTAAAAGATCCAGCAAGGTTTAGGTCTACACTTTAATAAAAACCTAACCTAAAAGTTAGAAATACAAATAATTGCTTCAAAGTTTGAAATCAGCTTTTAGTGGAAATATCGTAGCAAACAGCTGTTTTATCTGTTATTTTATTCAATTGGTTGCTATGGTAATAAATTATAAATGATTGTGTTGGTTTATCAATCTAACTTAAGATTTTTTCAAACTAAATTTTCAAATATTGAAATAAAAAATGTTTTTATCGAAATTAATTATAGCCTATGTTA